>JAPYYX010000314.1:0-71014 GCA_030522605.1 Cremastinae sp. B BG-2022a | reverse complement strand
GTTAAGCGGTCACCCATCCAAGTATTGGCCGCGTCTAATGCAGCTTAACTTGTGGGACCGCCGAAACTCCACATCGACCACGGGCCTACGACTGTCGGTAATTTTGACAGTATTTATATTTTAATTTTTCTAGATTTCTAAAATAAAAAAATTACGTACAGAGATAAAGAAAGCTTAAAAATTCAAGGTTTTATTTCTATAGACTCAGACACGGATTTTTCAATGTTTTTCATCCTTGACTCAATTTCTATATTTTATGACTTGTCATTATTGTGCATAAATTTTTTTTTGCGAACTTGGCAAAATCTTCAGTCGGTTTTTAGAAATATACAAAATTTGTTCTTTATTTTCAGACTTTTGGGACGCGGCTCGATGCACGTTTTTTCTGCGGAACAATTCCAGAAGATCATGGACGCGAGCGGTTTCACCGGCCCGTGGAACTCAGTGATCGATCTCGGTGCCGGCGATGGTGCCACCACAGCGCACATCGCTCATTTATTTGATAAGGTTTACGCCACTGACATATCAACGCCCATGAGATGGGCACTCTCAAAGCGAAAGTTTACGTAAGCTTTTTAAACTTGATAAATGAATTTTCCTCTCATTTAAAAAGAATTTCAAAACTTCGATAATACTTAAAAAATTAATAAATCTTTGTTTCATTTTTGAAAAAAAAATTAAAAAACATACTAAATTTTGAAATAATTTATTAAAAAATACATTCGGAAATGTGATATATGGAATTTTATTTTTGTCGCGTAAAATCCAAGCCAATCACTCAGGACGTAAGACATTAACGAAATACGAGAGTTCGTTAAAGTTGGTATATGCTTGTCAGACTGTGAAAAGGATCGACAAAATTACCAGCATACTTTAGTGGCAAACGAGCACCCCGATTGGAGTACAATTTTACGATTCTTTTACGAGAAACCTTACAAGCCTCCTTATACGTCTATTACTTGGTTCTCCTTCGCTCCTTCTCTTTTCTTCCTTTCTTTCTTTTCTCTCGCTCAATCGTCTCAACTATTTTATGCAAACACTTCCGAGGAGCTTCAAATTTTACCATTTGTTTAACTCAGAGTAAACATTTCCTTTTTGAATTCCTTCCCATCAAAAATAAAAAATTTCCTGCCAGCACGAAATTCCTAAATTTAAAAATATATATTTTTAAAGAAATAGTTTATAAATTTTAATATCGGCAATATGTTTTCTGAATATTCGTTTTAAAATTCTTCGGACTTGCAAATTCATAATTTTAGAGATTTTTTAAATAAATAATTTCATAATTTCGTTAAAAATAAATTTTATAAAATATTGAATTTTTTTTCAAGGTTCAATTAAACTAGATTATAATTTTTTTAAATTTAATCAAGTGTTTTGGATATTGAAAAATGGCACGACGAGGCTGGTCCCTTCAACGTCGTGCTGTGCCTAAATCTGTTGGATCGTTGCGACCGTCCGGATACGCTTTTGCGACAATTGCGAGGGACAATAGCACCGGGCGGACGTCTGGTGGTTGCTCTGGTACTTCCTTTCAGTCCGTACGTCGAAGTTGGCCAGAGGAACGATCACAAGCCATCGGAGTATCTTCCCATAAAGGGCAATGGTCTCGAGGGTCAGATCGCGAGCCTCGTCGATCGCGTATTCGCACCTGTTGGCCTAAAATGCCTCGCTTGGAGCAAATTGCCTTATCTCTGCGAAGGAGACCTCGGCCAGTCCTATTACTTTCTGGACGACGTCATTTTCGTCTTGGAAGCTCAACAGGTACTTTTTTCCTCTCATTTTTACGATTTTTCACTTTATGGAAATTTTTCATTGAAGATGAACGTTCGAGTGGTCAAACGTATCCCATTTATTCGTATAATTGTCAATATACAATCTTGTTTTGTTGAATTAAAAATAATGTCCGGATAATCAAATTAATTTTGAAAAATATTTGCATTCTATTTCGATGTTATCAAATTGTATCTTTAAATTACTTTTTTCATTATTTGGAGTGAAAAAACTGTTGTCTCTTTTTATAGAATCCAAAGGTTGAATAAAATAATTGGATAAGAATTCTGGAACATTTATCTCATTCATAACGATCACTTTTTCAATGTTTATTTATTACAGAAATTGAATTTTTGTATATTTTATTCAACAAAAATTGATTCGTAAAAAATCGATAAAGTTAATTATTTTTTAAGATTATACGAAGAATAAAAAAGATTATTTTTTTGCAGGATGAACCTTACAGAAGTGGTGAACACAAACACGAGACGAGGAATTTCTCAAACGGAGTATGAAGTCGAGGAAAACCAGGCGAGGAGAAATTTTATCATTTTTCTATTTTCTTTCTTTTCCATCTCTTAAAATCGAGTCGATAAAAACCAGTCGGGTTCACACTTGTAAAAACTTTAATAATCGACAAGTTGAATTGATAAATGTGCAGGAATACAGAGGAGAGTAATACTGGCAAGCGACGTCAAGTATTATTATTATTTTTTTTCTTTTTTTTTTCATTTTCTTAGCAGTGCAGACACAGCGGTAGCATTTTGGTGTACAATATTATTATTACTTCTTTCTTTCCATTTTTTAAAACGTGAAAAGGAAGTCCTTAAATTCGAACTTCGAATATTGTCGTTGCCTCCTTATCAAAGACTCGTGAAAACTTCATCAATAAATTTTTTTTCCATTCGAACCTTCGATAAAGAGACAATCTAATGTTACGCTTTGAGTTTTTTTTTTTATTATTTCGATACATGGATTATTAATGACGATGATTTTTAACCCCCCCATTTTCCCTCTGAGATATTATGAATCGATTGATATACACACTTAAGTGTAACGATAACAGGTAATAATTGTAGAATACGACGAAAGTAAGAGAATCGATGTGTCGTTATTTGTTCAATTTTCTTGTTTTTTTTCCCTTACGAGACTATAATAAATATTGCAGCAGCTTTCCCTTTCATTTTTTTTGCTTTTTTCCATCGCGGAAGAACCGTGATTCTTCAAAATAACGTATATAAATTTTAATATGTATATTATATATTCAATATTAAAAAAGAAATAGCATGTCAGCCGCATAAATCAACAAATAAATAAACGTTTATGATATATACATAAAAAAGGAGTTTACTCGAATTTGTTGCTATTTGATAGCGGTGAACGTAAGAATAAAATAATTATGAAATTATCTTTGAATAGTACGAAAAGATTAAAAAAACGTAACAGGGAGAACGTTCTTGTTCTTCTCTCTTTCTCATTTTTTTACAAAATGCTGCTATAATAATTTGACGATAAATACACGAGAGATCATAAAAGGACAAGAGCTGATCGGAGCTTTTTTCTTTCCCTCAATAATCTTCGTCGAGTAAAAATTTGCTTAATTTATTTTTTGTTATTTTTTTTTGTTTTTCCTAAAATTGTAAATTCTCTTAAAAATGTACGAAGGACATCAGAGTACGCTGTTGATCGACCGATAAACTGTTGTCCCGTCGATCATCGTTGATTGATATATTTATAACCCGCCCGTGGAGCTTATTCCATCAATTTCGTTTCATTGTTCGTTATTTCCTCCTTATTCTTTTTTCTATCTTCCTTCCTCCAAACCTCTTTTTTGCTCATTTTTCTCATTCGATCACAGTCGCGTTAAATATTAAATACAAACGTCATAACAGAAAATATACATTATCAATATATTCGTCATTAAGAATTAAACAATCATAAATTTCATTGGCCAAGACTAGAAAAATTCTTTCTTATATTTTTTTCTCTTATTTTCTCTTTTTTTTAAATTTTTCACTTTTTTTCGTTTTGCTTTCGTTCATCACTCATCGAAAATCACCAGATACATACCGAGATTCATTGATATTTTTTCATCGTTCTCATTTGCTTTCGTTTAAAAAATAGACTTTTTTGTTTCTTGCTTCCTCTTGTTTTTTCGCGTTTTTTTTATCTTTTTAATACTGCGTGTAAAAATTCCTCAGTACATTGCCAATGGGTGGACGTCAATCGAAGATCGCGAACGCTCTAATAAGCACCACCGGCTGGTTATGCGAGCTCGCATAGGAATCATTCTTTACTCTCTTTTACGCCTTCCCTCCTTTCCAGGTTCAAAGCCAGGAGGTCTCATTTTACAATCGCCTTTGTGTACTTTTTTTCCGGACCTACAATTTCACCTCTTTTTTCCTTCTTTCGATATCTGTTTTCTCCCCCTTTACTACCCACGTTTATCACAGTCCACGCATGACTCAGTTTTGCCTTCTACTACGTCCAAAATCCTAAACGCCAACACCTTTAATTCTTCTTTGTTCTCTCTGTCCCTCTCTTTTGTTTTGAGCAAACGTTCCCGGTCCTCTCGACCAAAATCCCATTCGTTTATCGAAAAAATGACTTCTTCTGACTAGAACACTTTATAGCACGGTAAATTTAGTGATCATTGTACCGCGAGCGCTCAGTCCAGCTTACGCTGCTCGCACATCTCTTCCAAGCCGCTGGCCTTTCTACAATCGAGTCACGAAAAAAAAATGATTTTATTATTTTTCACTAAAAAAAAAAAGAAATAGTACGTGTGAAAAAATTATTTTATCGATATCAGTTATGTGGACACAAATAATAAATTTTTACTCACAACGTAGATAAATACGGTCCAGTGTTGTGATCTAATCTGTGTTTCTCTTCATTTTTCCAGCTAGAGACCGAAATGAGAGGCGGCGGAATGAAACTCTTCAAGGATTGTACGAGCTGTATCGTGTCGACCAAGGCTACAAACGGACAATAAACGAAATTTCAAATCCTCAAAATATAAAGTATTATACTGCTGGATATTCAACACAAATTTCAATATGCGCATTTAGTTTTTTACACTCAAATGTTTTCTCTAATTTAATCGCTGTAGATATGGAAAATAATGTTGCTTATGAGATTTGAGAAATTTGTTTGAGATTAAATTTTGTATGAATACTCTGTGAAAAGGAATATTGGAATGATAAAAAAAAATGTTATTCAACTGAAATTGCGTATTTACTTTTTTGCAAGGCCTCTGACTGTTTTCCGTAGGGCTTGCACATCGATGGTCTCACGCAAGCTTTCATCCTCGCTAGGTTTTTCAACACCTCATCAAAAGCACGAACGACTTTCTCTTGACCCCCTGCAAATGTTAATATTTAAAAAAAAGAGCTCATAAATGAAATAATAAAAAATACGCAAAAGCGATGATTACCTTCAGAGTTGGTGGCCGCTGTTCTCGACGATTTTTCATTATCGGTCGTCCAGGCACCGTTGTGAAGAGCCAGAAGATCCTTATTCGCGTTGCTCAGACTCTGCAGATTTCCGAGGTTTAAACCACTGATGCCTTCGAGATTATCGATGTTGGAGCGTAAAAAATCACTTATTTTGTGATCGCTGAGTGGGGCAGGCGGAGCGAGGGATTCGTAATGCTGTTTGACGGTCGATTGTTTTTTCTCCTGCATATTCGGACGATGGGGAATATTAAGAGACGGACGACTGGGCGGACGTTGCTGGAGATTCATCTGGTTACCGGGAGTCCTGATATCGCTCATCTCGCCGGACGGTGCACCCATGTGCGAATTTGTTGAGTTGCTCGCCAAAGCGGCCTGAAAGTCCGCGTTGTGGGGAAAACTGGAGCGCAGCAGCGATGCCGCGGCCTCATTGTCCTGAATGTAAGTTGGCCCCATGTGAACCATCTTCTGACTAAGCTCCAGTTGATTTTTGTAATAACGACAGGCTGGATTTGGACAATTTTGCACCACTTCTATAATGAATTCCTTCTCCATTCCAAAACACTCCCGGCCTATGGTGTAAGATTCCATGACCGCTCTCACAGTGCCTTCCAGTCCAAGGTGCATGCCGTGCGGCGTGTTCATGTGCTTGAGCATCACTGCATTTGCAAAATGCTCATAGGGAAGTATTATTTTACCATTTTCTCGCAGAATCAGTCGCCCTTGGGCATCCAGAGCTATTCTCGATGCCATCATTCTAGAATTAAAATTCGAAATGTGAAAAGTTGGTTTATAAATTTCTATTAAGCAAATATGCTCAAGTTTGATCTAAGTTTGATTCACTAAACCTTGTTTGAATTCACTATTTTTTTTTTGTGTATGACTATAAAAATAGTGATTAGAAATGAAGACTCACTGCAAATAAGCTCCACTTGGGAGCATCGAGGCCTCCTTTAATTCTGTGAAACACTGTAGTAGTTCGATACTCGGATTCCATCCTTTATTCTGTAGATAAAGCTGTAGAAGCATGTACATTTTTTCTGTAACGTAACCAGCGCTCCCAGCAGAGCTGGGATAACCCGAACCACCTCCTGGCGATCCCATGTCTGTTTGCATACCCTTAGCGACTATGTTCTTCATAGTTTCTGCCAGGTCCATACTAAAATATATTAAAGTCTCCATTATCAAGTCATGATTCAATTTTTTGAGTAAGTCTAAAAAAATATTCGTCAATAAATTTTCACATTTTATAATAATTTGAGTAACTTAATGAAAAATTATTTTTTTGACGTTTAAGAAATAAAAACTCAAGTTACCATGTTTGTTAGCACTTCATATGAAATGTATTCCAGTTGCAATTTACCGAGTTGCGAAATACTAAATTGGTGTATCCTCGAGTATTTGACAGTTGACGCATTTTCACAATATTAAAAAATAGAAAAAAAGTCAAGGCAATGAACGAACGAGGATTCTTTTCACTCTGGGCGATTTTTTTTGTCGATTTCGCGTATATCGCGACAATTTATCTAGCCGAATTCGTTATCGGCCATTGTTGTTATTCGGGAGAGAGTAGATCGTTTTCCTCTCTCACAAGACACTATCCGATGGCTCTCATCCGCGGCCAGTTCACTCGCGGAAATATGTAATGGGGAAAAGCGAAAGGAAAGAAAAAAAAGACACTTGTGCGAGCCACCGCCCCCTTTAAAAATCCTGACGCGCGAGGAGCGAGGGACGCGAGCAAAGAGGGGGGAGAAACGGAGCTCGAATTTTTCAATGCACTTACCCCAATCCCCGACTACTTCCCATCCAGGACGAGAATCAGGGCTCAATCCGGCTCGATCGAGCGGAATTCTCGCTAATTACTCCGCGCTCATCCTTCCCCGTAAAACATTTGTCTCCCGGGTTTGCATACACTTTGCATTTCCAAATAACAAATCCGAGAGATAATTATTTCCGCGAGAAGAGCTTTCCCTACTTGCCGTCAGTAGAGCCACCACCGAGAATTGCGTACGCAGAACGAAGCCAAAATTGCAAAAAAATTATCTTCCAATATTATTAAAATATTTAAAAATACTATAATAAAATCAAATTAGAATATTGAAGTGAAAAAAATTGTTTAATAATTGCCGAAACATCTACATTCGAGTTGGAAGCGTTCTTATTTTTCAATTTTCCCGCTAAAAGAACTACGTGATTCACGAGACTCCCAAAAACCATTAGAAATATGTATTTGGAGTAAATTATTACAGATGCGTCGCACATGTTATCAGTATAAAATTTACATATTTACCGCAAGACCTATGATTACAAGCATAATTTTTAGATCGAAATAGTTGACGATGATAAAATTATCCTCGGTTGAAACACGAGTTTATTATCAAGTGTCCGAATATGTCATAACGATTCCAATTTTCTTTGCATGTTTCTTAAATTTTAATTGAGAATTCTTATAAATTATTGTTAACATTCTGTTACGCGTCGCGAACTATGAACAATCGATTAGCGTTAATTAGCAAAACCAAAAAAGGTTAACTTGGGCTGTTTAAGCTAACCCCTTTCGGTTTTTTCGAATTTTCAAATTTTCCTGATGCTAATCAATTGTTAATAGTGATGCCAAATGATCTAAACAATAATTTGGCGTTGGAAAAAACAACAAAAAAGTTGACGGCCATCGCAAATAGCATGTGGATTTTTTTCCTGAGTTCATAGTTGAAAAAATTCCCACAAGCGTCGCGGGCGTCTCTGATTCCCGGGAGCTCTCGCGTCTGCCGTTGCTTCCGCTCTTTGACTAGCGTTGCGCTTAGCGCTCTCTTTTTCCGGTTCCACTTTGCGTAGGATACACGAGATCATGAAAGCAAAGGGTGAAGTAAGTGAATTTATAGTGATTTTCGAATCATTTTTATGAGAAAAGTGAACACAGGAATTGTGAAAATGTGCATTTATGTTAATTTTATCAAAATGCCGTTAACGTGTGAGATTTTTCAATGTTCAGAAAAAATTATGCTAGGTTACGTTCACGGCATGGCAGTCGCTCCATGTGTTTTTCTGCCAATATTTCAGTTCTCATATTTTCTAAAATAATCATAATTATGCAATATTTAGAAAAACTAGTCATTTATTGTTTCCAATAGTTTTGGAATTACTAATCATCATAAAATAGACCATCAAAAAACTTGTTTCGCTAGTTTACGTCAAACATAACCTCACTTTTTTCCGTTGACAATTCCACAATCCGTAACATCATAGATTTTGAATACATTGGAAAATTATCATTATTGCAATTCATTTATAACGATGAAACGAATAAATATTAATATGTCACTAGATAAATCCAATTTAATATAAATTTATTTGATTCACAGTTGAAGGAATACGAGGTGATTGGGCGCAAGCTCCCCACCGAGAAGGAGACCAACACTCCTCTCTACAAAATGAGGATATTTGCTCCTGATGCTATTGTAGCAAAATCTCGTTTCTGGTATTTCTTGAGACAATTGAGGAAGTTCAAGAAAACCACCGGTGAAATTGTGTCTCTCAAACAGGTAATTGTGTTTAATGTTTCCATCAACGCAAAAATTTCATTTATCTTTTTCTATTATTTAAAATTTATAATTTCTCTTTTAATTCTTTAATGAAAAATTATTTCAGATCACTGAGAAAACACCCACCAAAATTAAGAACTTTGGAATCTGGTTGAGATACGACTCGAGATCAGGAACTCACAACATGTACAGAGAGTACCGCGATCTCTCCGTCAGTGGAGCTGTGACTCAATGTTACAGGGATATGGGAGCGCGTCATCGCGCCCGCGCTCATTCCATCCAGATTATTAAAGTGGAAGTTGTTAAAGCTGCTAACTGCCGCAGGCCCCAGGTCAAACAATTCCACGACTCGAAAATCAGATTCCCATTGCCGAAACGCATCCAACATCGCAACCGTATGCCACTATTCAGCGTACGAAAGCCCCGCACGTTCTTCCTTTAAGTCTTTAAAATTCGAACGTTCAAATTTTTTCAATGACAAATTGTTCTCATGTAACAACTTTGAGTTAAAGGAAATACACGCTGGGTTATAAAATACTGACATCTTTCTTTCTTTGATCCAAAAAATTATGCATCAAAAACAAATTTCATTTGCAAGATAGGAGAAAACACACTCAATTAAAATTCGTTAAATGCAGGATTCAAATAACATAGATGCTATTGTCCAACAAAATCGACTCTTATACTTCATGAAAAATTTAACTTTACGAAAAATTTTTTTTGGTATTAAGTACAAAATTATCGAGTCCTTTATATTTTTTTTCTTGTGATGTTGAGTACTTTTTACATTTGATACTGTATTCTCACGTTGTAATAACATAATCGCACATTTTTTTTAATTTTAATTTATTATTGAAAAATATTCAGAAAAATGGAGCAGAATGTAGGAAAAATGGAGCAAAATCGCTGGAAACTAAATAGAATCAAGATGATAACATTCAACAAATGTTCACAGTATGAATAGAGAACATTTTCTGCCATGTGGAACAAGTTTTTGCTGTTATCAAAAATTGAGCTATAATTACTTAGGCGTTAAAATAACTTTCACTTTATTGCTGCTAACTCACATGTTTATTATTTCAAATCATACAATATTAATTGTGCACAAAACATCTTTCGAAAACATAAGTACAATCAACGAACTCAGAACTTAAACATACAAAATCTCGATAATGGCGCTATACGATTCACTCCTTCGTGTTCAAGATTAATGCTAAACAGCAGCCTTTCACTCGGATATTATGCTCCACTAGAAGCAAATGTACTAGGTGATTGCCCTAAAAAAAATCAAAAGATTCAATTATCTTAATCTGACTAACAAAAAAAAGCAACAAACAGTGAATTTTAAAAAAGTTTTGAAATCCTCACGATTATTACTTGAAAAAATATAATAAAAATTTAATGAAAGAGTAATAAATATCGAGCAGAAGGAAAAATAAAATCTATAAAATAGGATAAAAAATCAAATATGTAATAAACATAGATCGGAAGGCACAATTACCGGGTTCGCTACTGGAGCGTCGTGACGCATTGTCATACCGTACTCAATGACTCTCTCCTCATTAGCAGGTATAAAGTCGTCAAGCGAATAAAAGAATGGTCCATTTCCAAATGTTTGAGGTGAGTCTGGATTGTCCATTGCTTGTTGCGGTACCTCAAGTTCTCGTAATTCGTGTTCTGTATTGAAATTTCGGAGAGTTATGGAATGCTTTTATACTATATCGATATGTTTTTCAAGATTATTTATAGACGACATAACAACTCGTACTCATCATGAAACGTATAAAAAAGTACTAACTCGATTTGATAGTGAAGCGAGCTGTAAGCCATTGTTGACTCGGCGCTTCACACAGCGCCGCACCGTTCATGTTATTCTTGCAACCTTTAATGGAGACGTTACTGATCTCACAATCAGTATAATTTCCTAAAAAGTATCAAAACGGTTTGTTATTGTTCCAGAAATCATTATCCCAGTAGAATTCATTTCTCAATTTTATCCAGAATTCGAGAAACGTTACAGCTCTCCGAAAAATATAAAAATTTATCAAATTTTCATTATCGTGTGCTACTAGATAAAATTAAAGATAAAAATTACCCTACACAAATAGATACACGTCAACAAATATTGGAAATGGAATTGGGGAGAGTGAGCGCATATTTTCTATCTCGTTTGATAAACATCAAGGGTCCTTGGGGACCAAATTATTCTAAATTTTTCAAGAATTTCTTTGTCAAAATTTTTAAAGAACGAGTTTTTTTTTTAAAACGAAGAAAAAATTTACTTAGTGTACTTTGTGATATTTACTATATCAAATTCTAATTTAGATTTTCTGAGAAAATTTGTAGACTTTTGATCTTTATTTTAAACAAAAAAAGTAATTAAGTATATAATTCGCGAACTTACTGTCTTTTCGAACGCATTTCATAGGTTCAAAGGGTTGGTATTCATCCTCAGAGATGGCAAGTACCGAGACGAAAAAGCCGAGCAGAACGACGACGAGAAAATTGATGAAACGAGCCATTTCCTAATTGATGTTAGGACGTATACTGAAAATAATCATTTACTTACTCATCAAAATTTATTTTTTGCTTTGCTGGTTATGATATATGCTATTCCTGGTTATGATTTAATAAGTTTTCACACATTTTTTTATTAGGATATAGAGGTTACACGATACGAATCCTATCAAGAAGGATCTATGAAAACGATTGTTCAGAAATGAAAAATGTTCAAAATTTCAAGTGTCTCGTTAAATTTTGACCAGAAATTCATGCAAATTTTTTTCAACACTCTTCGCGGTTGTATACTAAGTAAAAATTCAATTTAATCGAAAATTCCTACTTCAATGAGCTGAGAAGGATTCCAAAAGCGAAGACGAAATGACTGAGTAAACTCGAGCGATCACTAATTATGAGCTTGGTCGGAAATTTACAGAGAGTAGAACCAGTTACACACATTAGTAAAAAATTCCGTGTAACAAGTATCCGGGCTGTATGTATTCTATTTTTCAGTACCGTCAGTCAATTCCCGAAAACGCTCTATATATAGCCAGAATATTTAATGAAGAAAAATATTTGATTTAGTGAATCATACATCTAAGTTATATATAGCGAAATAATTGAAATAAAACGTTAAGGAACAAACATTTCACCTAAATTTGAAGACTCGTCTCTTTTATTGTATACATGTAGATTGGAATTTATACATATTTCATGATTATCTTGAGATGATAAAAAAATATTCAGTAGCTATATTAGGGCCGTTTTTATTCAAAACTGTTCGTCTAATATCTGAGAAATTTATTACAAAAGGTAGAATGTTTTTCACATATCAAATCAAATATCAAATATAAAATTTTCGGTAAAACGAACGTAAAAAATAATTTTACTTTGAAGTGGCGCGCATTAACATTTTGCACATGAAATCGTTCTGGGATTAATAAAAAAGGTATAAAAATTTCTTTGCATATAGGATTTGAAAATAGGAAATTTGCGAATCTATGAGTAATTTTAATCGATAAGTTGTATTGCATTATAAAACAATCTTTCACCGAAGAAAATTTGCCCTTGAGCGTAAAACGCCAATAAAAATATTTTAGAATATTTCATGTAAAGGTATAAATTAAATTATTTTTTACGTAATTTTATTAATGAGTATTCGACCGTATCGTTAGACGTCATTTGTAAATATATGGAACAGAGTAGTGGGGAAATATAATTCCGATTATGGAATCACACGTAATGTAGTGAGATATATCAACACGTGTGACTCATCATAGTATGTGCATATCTTTTTTGATCAAGAATTCATACACGTCCGTACGCGTCTTGTTTAACCATTCGCTTGGAGGGCGACCTTTAATTTGATTACAAAAAAATATATAATTTATGTCGAGAGTAAGGGGCTCGGTGAAAATCTCAACGTATGTGTGCGGATTTCTTTTTATAATTCAAATTTTATTTTGATTTGGACTCATTGTTTTGATTCTTCATTTTTATTTCTCAAAGAAGTGACAAACCCATATTTTCGAAATTTAGACCAAAACGACACGTAACTGGACGTTTTGACGTCGCAATTTGACATTTATCGAATTCTTATTTTTAGCGACGTAAATATTCTGAACGAATTCTAGGTTAGTCGGTCTTTTATTGTTGTAAACAACAAGGTGTCATTTATGACAGCGTTCGATAACACAAGTTAACAAGTTTTGATATTGTTTTTGTTGGTTGATTTATTAAAACAGATTAAAAAATATATTATTTTCTCTGTTTCTGTACTTTTACAATTAATTTTCATTTTATCGAATTTATGACTTGTCACTAATGTTTTTTTGTGATCGTGAGTGGTTTTTACATTTGATTTGATTACCTTTTCATATATTAAGTAACATCATTTCACAATATCTTTCATTATTTTGATCTGTTGTTGTCACATTTACAGAGAAATGGGACAAGATTTTGCAAAATCAACAGAACCTTATGTAAAATATGAAGAAGATGGTGACAACGGATTGATAATGGGTAACAAATATTTACCGGAAGAATTAATAGCTCAAATTCTCTGCTACGTGGATCACAAATCTCTGCTGAGCTGCCAACTTGTCTGTAAGAGATGGAAAATTTTGATGGATGATTATGTTTGGCGTAAAAAAGCAGAGATGACAATGGGTCAATCATTGAAGACAATGAAGAATGTCCCTTGGCACGTATTTCATACAATATGCAAGAAAAAACCATTTGAGAAAAATCTGGTAAAAAACCATTCCGGAGCGCAAGGGGTAGCAGCCCATTGGAAAATTTTGAGTCAGGGCGGAGATCACTGGGTAGTTGAAAATCCTCCTGCAGGAGTTCCAGTCCTGCCTGCGAATGAACCTGTCTTTGAAGGAAAACAATTTTGCTTTACAACCTCTTATCACATATGCACAAAAATTCAAACCATAAAATTAGCTGACGAGGGTCTGACTAGCATTGTCCTTGACACTCTCCAACCACCAATTGAAGTAAGAAACAAAATTTATCATTATTCAGCTCTAAAGTATTTCGACCATAACTAATGATGATTTTTCATAGGTCAGTGAATGGTACAGCGCCAGATGGGACTGCCCAGCATCTTACGAATGTTGCGTTACTCTGCTAGGGAAGAACAAAAAAGTTCTGGATGTGTGGGAACATCATGAAGTGATTAGAGATGATACAGTGGGACAAGACCAGTGGCATCGTGTATGTACTCGAGTTTTGTTTAAAATCTCTCATAATGTTAATATTATATGAATGTTTCAATCCTATTTAAAAAATATCCCAACAGGCATCTCACGTCTTCACAAATTATGGTCCTGGTTTGGAAGAAATTTCATTTTTCCATGGTGGGAATGACAATCTCTTTTGGGCTGGACACTACGGTAGCAAAATGGCAGGTGCTTCAGTTGTTGTTAAATTACCAGGGTCTCACAATTCAGTTCAAAAAAGCAATTCACAAATAACTGAGCGTAAGGAGAATGAGCACATTTCCCAAAGTCCGAACCAAAGGCAGGTCCAAAGGAGAAATATAGACATTGACGACATAGATTAACGTAAGTTGAAAATGTATGCAGGAGAGGTATTACTTAAGGTATTAATTATGATTTAATGTAAAAAAATTGTTAAAAGTTATGCTATTCGAAACGGAGCGGGTCTTCGTTAAATCCGTTTTCTATCTTCATTTTGCAAATTAAAAAGTTTTCTCCATCTGTTGTGCAACTTGTTTTTCATATTGACTTTGTCTATGTCTATAATAAACATGAATAAATATTTATTAGAAATTTTTTTATTGCAAAAATACTGGGAGAAACGTTTTTTTTTAATGTCTTTTTTAAATGACTAGATCCAGAGAGTGGATAGCTTAAAGGCTATTTCAACCATATTTTGAGGTACTGAATCCTCGTAACAGACAAAAAATTTTTTGAAGTCCAGCTCGAAATACAATCGTCCCACTACCCAATAGCTCGTGTCCTCGTATTCAAACAGGACTCCCTGTTCTCGTATAGCGATGAGATTCTTGTTTATCCACTTATCCGTGTCATCTCTGATTATTTTTTGAAAGCGAATAGCATTGTTGAATAATTTATTAATCGCGTGGGCGCAGCGATTGAAATTGTTTACGATTTTCTCGTTCTTTGTCGGATTTTCGATTGTCCTAGAAGACAGAAGGATTCCTTCCTGCGTATCCAGATGAACGTAGTGCAGGAGACAAGGTTTCTTGCCTGATGTTATTCTTCTTGGGACAATGTACTCTGCTTGGTTTAAAAGATTCTCTCGTATGTCGGAAATGTCAATTGTGCTCTTTTGACTATCATTCTGTGAAAAAAATCACTCGATATAAATTCCATTTCTAATGAAAATTCCGTTAAAACTAATAAATTATAATACAGACAATTTGTCAAGCATATTCATTCCGTGAAAAATTATAATACATAAAATTAAATTTCTAAAATGTATTACAATACAAAATATAAATATGAATAAAAAAATTAATAAATTCATTTCTATCAGAAAAATGTGGAAAATACATACTCTGTACATATCGACATCAGAATCGCTATCGTCTGAATGTCTTAATGAAGCAAGATTTTTCTCTCTCGTCGCTCTCCTGCCCAATATTGGAGCGGCTTCATCGCTGATCTCGCTTGCGGCACCTGTTTCCTGACTCGTAGAATCTTCCGAAGTTGGCAACGTATATACAAAATCTGAAAAAACAAAATTATGAATTTTTCTTCTAATCGTAAAAATCCAATTACTAAACAATAAAAACTACATGTACCTGGCCTCCATGGTGGAAAAAATACTGGTGGTCCGGCCTTTGGCACAATTGGCGTGGTTACCTGTCCTCCATTCGTCGAAATTTTTCGTTTGAGGATAGACACGATTTGTGGAGTTTTATTTCGTCCGACCATTCTTGGACGCGGCCTCATCACGGCTTCCCTTTCCGATGGTTTGAGAGCAGACCAATTGAAAATGACAGCCGGTGCCTGCTTGACGTTTTTCCGGTCATTGATATCCAGCGTTTCCGGTATGGCGTTCGCCAATACCCATTTATTCGCCATGGTCGAGATACCAATTTTTTGAATATGCTTGAGCGTCTCTTGGGCTTCTTCGACGTAAAAAATTTCAGGACCTTCGGCGTCGATGATTCTAAAAAAAAATATTTAATTTTTACTCATCTCTCTAACACAGTTTACCTTAAATATAAAACAACAAAGGATTACTCGGCCGTGCAGCCACCATTTTCCAGAAGAACCGCCAATAGTTCATGTCCGAAACCAACAACCAGTAAAAACCATTTTCTATGAAATCCCAAGGATTCCGAATTTTCGTCTTTTCCTCGATTACAGGACGAAGGGTAGACTCGTCTCCAGACTACCAAACTCTTGGTCGCCTCGTTCTCGACGAGATTCAACAATCTGTTGTGTCGCAGGAATGAATTAATTTCGGCGAGATCCCTATCAGGTAAATGGGAGGCCAAAAGGTAACTTTTGTGGTAGAGGCAACTTCCGAGGATTGTGTATAATCTCTGACAGTCCATGGGGTCTTCGTTCTATAAAAATAAAAATATTATTTGACAAACATTCTTTTTTAATTCTTGAAATTGTGTTAAATAGCTTGTAAGTAAACAAATACCCAATCTCTATAATCCATCGCTTCCATCTCGCTGAGGGCAGCGTCCATCTGTATCGTTGCATCGCGCGACAATTTAATAAAATGAGCCGCCGGCATCAGTGTCTCAAATTCGCACCTTGAGCCTTTAGATAAGTGTCCCGAATCGGGGCTTTCGTTTTCATTTGATAATCGAGTAAAAAAGAGGAAAAAGAAATGATCCAGGGAGAAATGATTTTCCTTATTCTCGAAACACCTCGTCAAACTTTGATAAGAAAATTCTAAAACTTGGACGACGTCAGAAACGAGCTCCAAAGCTTCTTCGATACGATAAAAATAATCAGGCAATGCCATCATAAATAATTCTCCATCGCGTGGAATATATATAATGTTAACTTCTTGATCCTCGTAAGAAATTGTTGAGCTGAAACAGAAATTAATGTGAAGTATAATTTTTGTAACAGTCTTGAAAATTTAAGTAAAATTAAATTAAATTAAATATAGATACCAAACTGGCTCAGAATCAGTGATTTCTGGTAACATGTGATTAATAGTCACAAACGCTCCTCGGATTGAGCACAAGAGGTTGTTCTTTGATTTATTTTCTGAGCGTGGATACGTGTACAAAACGCCTTGCATCTCTGGGTCAGTCTCAGAAAGTCCAATTGTTCTCAAATAAATTAATCCCAGAGGTTTTTCCAACAAAGATTCAGCAAAAGCTCTGCTACCTTCTTTGTCGACAAGTTGACGAACTCTCGATGATTGCTAAAAAGAATAAATTATATTTATAAATGATATAATTATATTTATATATATTCTTCTTGCTTTGTTTGATTTTCTTACTTTTGGAAAATTCGTTGTCGGCGTCTCCGCCGTCACTTCCACTCCAGCCACCCGCTGTAGTTCCAGTTTCACCTGTTTAGAATTAAATTTTGCTTGTCTCAATGCTTAATTCGTTTTTTCTTTTAGTTTTAAAAAAACTATACTTCTTACACTCATCACTGTTGAGATCTCGGATAGCACATGCTCCAAATTCTGAGACGTGACTTCTCTCGAATTTACGCTCCTCAGCCAGTCGCCAATTTTGATATTTTTATTCTTCATCGCTTCACCATCTGGTATGAATCCAGCGACCATGACGCGAAGCTTATCAGAAAATCCTCCAGGAGTTATTCCCAGATATGCTTCACAGAGAGTTGCTCTTCTGCCTAATTTGTGACGTTTTTCTGGATCGACCGTGAGTGTGACTTCTCGAATTTCACCAGCCTTAAAAAACATAATAAAAAAAGTTTTATTGAATTATATTGAAAATAAAAAAATTAATGTAGAAAATTTACCTGGCAATCGCGAAAAGTCACCTCCTTGTTTCCATTTCCTTCTTTGTGTTGATGTCCGTCCCGTTGTTTACCGCCCAGAAGATGCTTCGATTTTTTTTCTCTAGTGCTGTAACGCTTGCTCTCCCGTCTTTTCAAAAGGCGCAACAATTTTCCAGCTCTGGTACTTCGACGTCTGATAAACTCCGGAATTGGCGATTCACGATCATCCGGCGAACATTTTTCTCCAGGTTCTCCACTCTTTGGTAAAGACTCGATATAAAACACTTCGCCTGACGGACTTATATCCGACTCCCATTCTGCCAATGAACTGAAAAACGTAAATTTATCAAAGCTAATTATCAAATTTATCATAGATCGCAAGTCGGCACAAGAGAATTATTTTCATATTTTTTCACTAGCAATTTTATTCATTAACAAATTAGTAGAAACAAAATAGCGATTTGAAATTGAAACTAAGACTTAAAATAAAAATATAATTTTAAGAAATTAATACAATCAAAAGTAAAAAACAAATAATAATCAGTTTATTAAAAAAAATATAATTATACTAATTTTTGCAAATAAAATATTCTTTCACCTGTCGCTGTTCGAATAATATGATCCTTCGCTAGAACCGCTGTCACTTGCCCACCAATCGTCGTCTTCCTCCTGCTTTTCATGACGATCATCATTTTTCAATAGATTTTTCCCTTCAGATCCATTCATGTTGAGATGCTACTCGTATTGTTTGAGAAATCCTTGATCGAGATCCTGAAGCACTACGTCGTGTGAGCGTGAGACTCGATATAAGGAATCAAAAATCAGCCGTTGCCTACCTGTGGAGCGTCTCGCACTGGTGTAGAACACGAGGGACTCGCGACTTTCACTGCCAAGGTAAACTTTGGAGAGGGGAGACTCGAGACTCAAATGCGAGCGCTTCGTATGAAAAATTACAAACTTTATTATCAAGTTATCCCTTACAAAAACAAAACAAATAAGAAACTCTTACGTCGAAGACGGAGTAATTAAATTTTCATTGTTTTAAATATAATACAAACGTACATTAAGGCGCACGATAATCAAAAATTATACTATTATTTTATCGCAGACATATTCGAAATATTGTCTATCACTATTTTCAATATTTTCGCAGTTTACTCGCGGTTTGTTGGAAAAAAGTGCGAGATTCTTCTTGATTTCTGAATAGAAATTCATGCATGAGAAAAAGTCTTCGCTCTTTAGAAAAGACCTTGTCCTTGAGATGTCCGTGAAGACTTGTCCAAAAAATAAATATAAAAGCGAAACCATTTTCCAAATAATCTATTTGCTAAGTAACGAGATTATCGGATGGACTGTTTGAATTTGGAAGCGACGCTTTTGACCTCTACGGGTTCTTTCTTTTTATGAGGATCTGGTTGGAAACATTTCCACAAGCGGAGCGTCTCGTCGGCACCGGCGCTCAAAACTGTCGTCCCGTCGGGTGACATTGCCAAATGTAACACTCGACTGGAGTGTCCAGTCAGCTCAGCGACTTTGCTCATCGCCGGATATTTCCATATCGTTAGTTGATTCTGAGCATATCCGTGACCCGAGACTATCTCCTTGTACGTCGTTGACCACAGTAACGAGCAAACTTGCGACTTTGTGTCAACGGAGTTGAGACAGGCACCTGGAATAAAAAAGAAGACAAAATATATAAACAGAAAAAAGGAAATGTTCAATACATCTTTTCGCCTAAAATAAATCTCACCTGTATTACAATTCCAAAATCTAATAGTTCTGTCGGCCGTTCCCCCACCACTGGCCAAAACATTTGACTGCCAAGGACACCAGGCGAGTGCCTTAACCGCGGCTTGATGCTGATTGAGAGAATAGAGCGGTTGGGTGTGCGAATGATTTTGATTGGCTATCGAAGACCAGACTTGCAACATATTGTCGTTACCACCGGAAGCAAGATATTTTCCATCCGGTGACCATTTGAGCCCGCAGACCTCTTGGGCGTGAGCGTCTATCGTCGAGACTATATGTTCACGCTGTCTAACATCGTGATGGATGATTTGTCCGGCACGACAACCGCTCGTGAGTACGTGAGAGTTCCAAGCAAGCGAGCCGATTCTCGCGGTGTGTCCGTTCATCACTCGAACTCTTTTCATCTGGCTGCAGTCCCAGAGCTCAGTGTGACCCGTGGTCATGCCTACTGCGAGATAAGGACCCTCTTGGATCCACGCAACAGAACAGACGTAGTCGTTACCCTCGAGCTCGAAAAGTTGTTCTATCGTTCCTGTTCCAGCATTCCAGAGATAAACATTTGCGCTCAAGGCTACCGCTAAAATATTACTCGGCGACCAGTCCACGAGATTGAGATCTGTTCAGACATTGTTTTATCTTTAATTTAATTTTTCCAAAATGATTCATCAAAAAACTAAACGAAATAAGGTGATGCTTACAATAATCGTCCACTATTTCAGGAGCGTCTAAAATTCGGTCAGGAGCTTGAGGAATGTATCTAGAAGAAGCTTTAACACTTGCAGGTGTCTTGGATTGGCTATAAACGACTCTCAGAGGATTTTGGTAACCCTCAGGAGGAGCCGGTGCTTTGTTCTGGTAGGAGAGTACTCTCATATTATTTACATCTCCACCATGAAGATTTTCACCTATCAGACGCTGCATCTCACGTTTTGATGGTGTTGTTGAGTCAATTTTTTCCGGATCTTGATCTGCAGGTTGCTGTTGTTGGAGCTGAAAGAACGCAAATTAATAAAAGTTGATTATAAAGAAAGCCAGTTAAAAACTGTTAACGTCTATCTCTAAATTAAGTATGAATTTTATTACATATTTATTAATTAAGCAGTCACCTTGTAGTAACCGAGGTCAAAATTAGTTGTAGAACGTGAAGGGATGAATCTGTCGCCTCCGCTTGGTGTTTTGGCTGGGGTAGATTGTGTACGACCTGAAATAAAATGAATCTTAAGAACTAAGTTCAAAAACTGCGCTCAAATATTATGTAGCATGATTACGTACTTGGTGATTTTTTTGTCCCCTTAGATGGAGTCTTTTTTGTTTTTATCTCGGCACGCTTGGTTGGAGTTTTTCCAGCACTGATGTTAGCCGAGGAAGCATTCATTGCCTTGCGTGAATTGTTCAAACTTACATTGATACTAAAACGTAAAATTGAAGGTTAGAAAATTTTCGAACGTGAAAATGTGATTTATTTTTACCTGGAGTTCGATGCTTCTAGGCATTTTTTCTGCCACCGGGGCATCGGTCCTTTGATGTTTTCGTCCATTCTCGTAATATTGCTTAATTCTTTTTGATACCTAAGATGTGACATTATTCTAAAGAATTTCTATATCCCGATCAAAAAATTTTAATTCGAAAATCCGGAGGGCTACGATGCGAGAGAAAATCTGTTTGAGAGCGTCGATCACAACGGCATCACTCTCGAAACCCCAAAATTTTTTTTCGTTCTTCTGAAGTTCAATTTACGAGGAAAAAAATACCTTTCCGATGGTTAATGAATTTTGAGATTTATGTGACGTTTAAACAAAACAGAGAATATTTATCTTTCTATTTTTTGTAATAAAACGGTCGGTTTAAATCACTTTGCGATTCTCCGTTCTCAAGGCATTTAAATCGTGGCAAAACACACTGTTAAAGTACGCGGAAGGGGTAGCGTCCGTTGAAATTCAAACGGTCACTATAGTTGACATTTTTTCCGCTAGGGGTCGCTAAAATCGAGCTCATTTTTTCCAACGCAGGATATCGTTTTCACAAGGGTAAACATCCTTACCAAATATCGAATAGAACGATTTCTTCTTATCAAGTCTACGCCTCAAGTACTTTAAAAAATATTTTTTAAATTATATAAAAGGTTTTACAAGTTTCTCAAATCAATTTTAAATATTTTTTTCAGATTTGTAAAATTCGCAATCTTTATGTTGTATTTGTTTTTCCGAAATCACGAATTTTGGATAGTTATATGCTGAAATTTATGTTCACAGTAATAAAAATAATGAAAGTACAAGAATTCTATAATTCGACTACCCCAGGGTCAATAATTTTATTTTTATTTTACTTTATTTACAGACACACCTTATAATAGTGAAAAGACCTTGAAATTTGGCGCCAAATCAGGTGAAAACGACGCAGCCAACCAATGGTCGTTACTCTGTGTTATTCAGCACCTTTTTTTCCAGTATTCCTGCAATTTGATTCATGAACGCTCAGTTCTATCCGAAATGCATAAAAAATAGCCGAAGATTGCCGAGTGGAAGCCGATCGAGCGATTGCGATGTTATTGAAGTGTGAGTTCGCGAGGAGAGCAATTTCTGAGCGATAACCCGAAAGTCTCGGCTCGCTAGTGGCGCGTTAGGGAAGGGGAAGAGCTCGCTTGGGAGATGTATGTTTGTGGGTGCGTTAGTCTCACTCTCTTCTCGTCATGAGTCAGAAAAGCCATGGTCGCAGGCGTCTCTCGTTTCGTAATTAAATTTCTGCCCTAACGTCCCGTTTCCCTCTCCTTCTCCTCTCCTCCTCTTCCTCATTCTCCTCTTCCTCCCGTTCCTCCTTTTACATGGTCCTCCCCCGCCTCCGCTTCGGTTCGTCATCGGCCGCGCGCGCGTTCGGACGTCGTTAGCCTAGAGGAGCTATGCGATCCATAATACGAAACTTTCGTGTCACTATTGTGTACACGGGATCGTTGAGCGGCGAGGACGACGACAACAGTACTGACTCGAGAATGGCACTGTGTATCGTCGATTCGACGATTCACGAAACTGCCCGCGGTTGTTCGTGAACATCTCGCTTCTTGTTGCAGTTTTTCGTTTCTTTTTTTTCTCTCATTTTTATCCCTCTTCTCGTTTCCTCTTTTTTTGTTTTCCTCACTGTACAGCGAAACCCCACCTCGAAATCGCAGTTTTATCAAAAGTGTACGAGAGAACACGAGACTGTTGTTTTTTTTGGAGTTACCGCTGTACCTCGAGGATTTTTTAAAGGTAAATTTCAACGAACTCTTGACTTACGATACAGCTCAGCTTTTGTTAGGAGCGAATCTCACGAGAGGTGTAATGATAATTTCAAATTTTGGAATGTGTGTTTTACGATTCGAAGCATGCACGCTTTACGAAATATTCGGGAAAATAACATTTTTCGGAGCTTCGCTGCTTGATTTTGTTGTTTTGGATTATTTTTCTAACTGCAGCCTATGGATTAGTCAGCGCCCACGTCTCGGATCTCCGTGTGCACTCACCACTGGAATTTCATTTTTTATTTTTGATCTCAGTGTGGGGCACTGTGTTATGTTTACTTTTCTCATTCGTATTTTTCGTCATGCTATTTTTAATTTTCCAGTGCATTTCACATGCTTTGATTTTATTTTCAATTGTTGAAATTGTTGAGGTTTAATTTTTTATTAATTAAAATTTTTTTTTTGCAGAGTACATGTTTAATGCTTCTTTGTTTTATAGAAAATAATGTTTTTCCATTGTTTCAGTCTTTCTGTGATACAGTGCAAGAAATAAGATCTAAAAAATGGATCCAGTAAGGAACAGGCCTAGCAGACCACGACTCAGGTCTCATGGCAATTCCGCCAGAGTTTTAGTCTTTGATCAAGCTGAGAATGACGAAACTTCTGGAAACACGGAGACAGAATCTACAAGTCGTCAGGTACAGCCTCCTAAAGTAATTAGCAAGGAAGCTCCGGTCAAACCTGGTAAGAATTTTTTTATCTACTGACAACTTATAAAATGCTTATAAAAAATTTCATAAATTCCTTTTGCATTTAGCAGGTGGAGAAATCTCAAATTTGGTACGAATGAGGAATTCAGCTATCGGAAAATCTGCACCTTCCTTATCGGTTCACATGGTAAATCATGATGATAACTCAATCGAAATTGCAGATAAAAATTATCAAGAAATATTCTAGAAAAATTGGACACGTGAAATTTGTTAACGTTCGATTTCTCGATACTTTTTTTTTACAGCGTGAATTCAACATTCCTCGACGTGCGGCAAAAGCGGCGCATCGTAAATCATTCATAGCAACGACTTCGCCGACATTACCTCGTTGTCACTCACCCCTGTCAGGTGAGAGACTTTTGTAGTACCTTTACATCAACTCGAAATCAACATCCCGAGATAATGCGTTTTTAAGATCCGGGTTGTACCGAACCGAGATTGATCGATCTAATTCGTATGGTCAAAAACAAGAGATCATTTGGCAATGAGAAAGAGAGAGAGGGAGGGAAAAAGAAGAGAATAAAGGAAGACACGGCTGCATAGGATTGACAAAAATATTGCGCAATACGAATTTTTGGCAGGGCATAGCTTTGATTTAAGAATATGATGTAGGCCAATAACGAGATCGCTCGAAGAGCGGACGTCGATTCAACTCTCGATTTCTGCACGTCTTTATCTTCTATTTGTATTAAACTTTTGTCATATAGGCAATATATCTTTTATTATTATTCATGCGCGAATAATTGCTATCTTAGAGTTTAGAAAGTGTTCGAACTTGTCAAAAGACACTTGCTTCCTGCTCGTAAAAACGATTTTTTTTCATTCTTCTTTTTCTATCAAATATGAGAAAAAGTATAATTATTTTTTCAACCAACATATAGGTGATAGCTAATTTATTATTATCCTTTCAATGTTTTCCCGGTTTTAGCATTCGTTCCGATCGTAGGCAGTCCCCTAGAGAGTCCTAGGATGTCATCCAGTCCACATTTTGCTTTTGCTCCAATTAAAAGGTACATGACGCAATATTACAGATATCAACATCGTTTTATGAAAATTATATATTTTTGCACAATAGACAGAAGATGTAAACATTTTATTTATTTATTTAATTTTTAAAAGAATCGGCGGTGCAGCATCGGGCACAGCTGACGGACGACGGTGGTCTGTTGCCAGTTTGCCCTCCAGTGGTTATGGCACAACTCCAGGCTCGAGCAATGTTTCGGTATTTTCCAAATTTCTCACGAATAATTTACAGAATTTAAAAGAAAAAAAATTCGATATACAGATAAGTAGATAATAAAAATATTAACTAATTAAAACAAACAGAAATTGATACAATAGAAAAGAGAAAAATATATAAATCTTTTAATACAATATGCGTAAAAAAACTTTTTTTCTATTGTGTATTGAATTTGTATAGTCTCAATGTTCGAGCCAAGAGCGTCTTCATCAGCTACCAAATATCCCAACGAAAGACGAGCTGCGAATGCTGTCCTGCCATTTCTCGAAACCAGGCACTCCGTGCTCATCGCATCCCGGATTTCCGGGATCGAGCGCATCGAGCATTCCCGGAAGTGTGCCGTTTAGTCTTGAGGAAGAAGAAAGAAGATCGCCCTTGCACCGTCCAAGATCACGAAGCTTGAGGTATCTATTTTTCATATGAATGGAGAATTATTATCGCGAATCCATCGCAAAAGTTCATCTATATTCCATGAAAAAGATAGATAAAAGTTTATTTTCTGACAGTCATTTAATTTTGAATTGCAGCAGTCCAAGTCGATCTCCAGTTTTGGATAATGAGATCCAAATGATGAATACACTCTACAAGGAACGTTTCCCCAAGGTAAATAAAGACGAGAAGAAAAATACGATACGTAATATTTTTGGCGCTCATCCAAAGTTCGAAAAGAGAGAGAGAGAGAGAATCAGCTGGTGAAGAAATAAGAAATATCCATTCGAAAATATCACACAGCCACATGTTGCTAAATCTTCGAAGGAAGGATATTCCCGTCTATTTTTTTTTCTTTTTTTTCTTTTTGGTTTTCCGTGTTCTTCTACGAGGTCACGGGTTTGGCCTGAATCTCGCAAACGTCATTGACGTCTCGCGAGGAAGAGTAGAATCTCTCGTGCTTCGATGAAAGATCGTCTACTTCGAAGAAAAATAAATGACTCACTCACGAAACATCTTCGCTCTCTCGTTTCAGGCTACTCAGCAGATGGAAGAGCGGCTGACAAATTTTATAAACGAGAATAAGGAGATTGACGAATACGAGGTCGTCTCTCACATGGCTCAAGATTCTTTGCCTATCATTCGTTTCGTTCATCATCAAATAATTGAGATGGCCCGAGATTGTTTACAAAAATCACAGGAGAAACTTATAACGTCGAGATACTTTTACGAGATGAGTGAAAATTTAGAACATCTTCTGATGGAGGTGAGCTACATTTTTTCTTCACAATTTTTTTAACAAGACAGCTCTCCGGTGCGAATTTTGTTTTATTTTCGTACTTTACTTTTGGCAGACGAAGGACAAATCGTTGGAAGCAGCGACTCGATTGACCGGTCTGATAAAGAAGCTTTTATTAATAATCTCGCGGCCAGCTCGTCTTTTGGAATGCCTAGAATTCGATCCCGAAGAGTTTTATCACCTGCTCGAACAGGCTGAGGGTCAGGCTAAAATAAATATTGGAATTAAAGCCGATATACCGCAATACATAATAAACAAGCTTTCATTGAACCGAGATCCGATATCAGGTAAATGGAAAAAAATTAAATTTCCCTAGTTATTCTCTATGGCTTTAAATTTTTATTCAGTCAACACATCTTATTTTTCAGAACTTCAAGATGATATAAACAAACTGGAAGACTCAGCGAGTTCCAATTGTGTTAACACGGAATTAGCCACGTCGAGTCCGAACAAGGATGACGATGCAAAATCGCAACGCGTGCCGTGTGAGAGTGATTATGAGGTGCTGAAATTGATAAGCAACGGTGCTTACGGAGCGGTATATCTTGTAAAAGAAAAATCCACGCGACTGCGTTTCGCCATGAAGAAAATCAACAAGAATAATTTAATGTTGAGAAATCAAGTTGAACAGGTATTTGCTGAAAGGGATATCATGAGCTTTACAGACAATCCTTTCGTCGTGTCGATGTACTGTAGTTTCGAGACAAAGGTTCGTAAAAAAAAATCAAACATAAAATGCCTCATAAGAAATTCAAATGAATTTAATGATACTCGTTCCATTTTACAGAAACACCTGTGTTTAGTTATGGAATATGTGGAAGGAGGCGATTGCGCAAATCTTCTAAAAAATATTGGACCATTGCCTCCGGACATGGCTAGATTTTATTTCGCTGAAACTGTCCTCGCCGTAGAGTATCTTCACAGCTATGGAATCGTTCACCGCGATCTTAAGCCCGACAAGTTAGTATTTCAATCAGTTTCTAGTTTCCACATTCAATAGTGATTTCTGAAGGAAAACTTTTCAATCGAAAATCCATAATATACATAGTGTTCGAAATTCAAGCTAATTACACTAAATACATTTTTTTCGATTGTAGTCTTCTTATAACGGCTTTGGGACATATTAAATTAACGGATTTTGGTCTCAGTAAAATGGGATTGATGTCACGTGAGTACATTCTTTATTCGTGTAATTGCATTTTTGACGACTATTTTAAATCAATTAATTTTTTATAAACAGTCGCAACAAATCTCTACGAGGGGTATATCGATAGAGATACTCGTCAATTTTCGGATAAACAGGTCTTTGGTACGCCCGAATACATAGCGCCGGAAGTTATTCTTCGACAAGGTTATGGAAAGCCGGTTGACTGGTGGTCAATGGGAATAATTCTTTATGAATTTTTAATTGGTTGCGTACCTTTCTTCGGTGAAACACCGGAGGAATTATTCGCTCATACGGTTAACGGTAATATTGCTTTTTCGGAATTATGATAAATTATTTTTTGATTATTCCATGAATGAATTTGATTGAGTAATTGAAGAATTTAGATTAAGTAGCAATTCGAAAAAATTACAGATGATATTGAGTGGCCTGACGAAGAGGATTGGCCAGTTCAGCCTGAAGCTAAAGATATTATAACAGCGTTGCTGCATCAGAGTCCTCGGGAACGTCTAGGTACCGGTGGAGCGCACGAGGTTAAGGATCATCCTTATTTCTTTGGTGTCAATTGGAACACGCTTTTACGACAAAAAGCGGAATTCGTACCACAATTGACGAACGAGGAAGATACGAGCTATTTCGACAGTAATTACAGCACTTTTTTTTCTTTTACATAGAATTATCTATTTTTAAAACAATATTTTTGTGTTGCAGCCCGAATGGATCGTTACAATCACGACCTTGGTGAAGATACCGATGACACGGACGATTCGCCGCTTTTTGGTTCATTTTCGTCATATTCACCGCAATCGCGAAAGATATCTCAAACACGTCCACCTCAGCTGACGGCGGATGGCGAATTAGACTGCATGACGAAAAAACAGTTGTTCCGGAATGAATTCGAGCGTCCATTGTCGCAAATATCACCAAGTTCCTCGGTGACATTTTCACCGCCCCTCAGAGCCCTAGAAAAGACTTCATCGATGGAGAAAAATCGTACGATCACCACTGCCAAGAGTAACTTACACTCCGAGACTTTAAATAGGTCGGATAAGAGTTCGGACACGTCAAACACGAGCTTAATGTCAGTGAGCAGCAGCAGCGGAGAGTCGAGATCGACAATTGTAAAGAGTAACGTCTCCATCGATGGTAATACCATAAATCTGAGCACTCCGGATTCGTCGCAAACCGAGTCAGACGACATCAGTCCTCAGATACAGAGAAAACGACACACTCATTCCCGGGAGAAGCTTCCCAGGTTCAGTATTTCCATTGACGGTGATAACACGTGAGTCATTTTGCCGAACCTGGCCAAACCTTATGTTTTGTTTTATTTTATTTTAATCGACGAGTTATCCGTTCTTATCGTTTGCTCCTACCACAATTCCTGTCACCAAAATTCCAATCCGAAAAAAAAGATGATTTTTGTTTACACTCTGTTAATCGTACTCGCAAGTCATCACTATTATCTACTGTAATTAAAATGATGGAAAAAAATAATGCATTGTTTTTTGTGTTTAAAGGCTGGATCTCGTCGCGGCGAGAAGGGACGAAGACAAATTCAATTCCAGTACAGATTCTTTCGAATCCTTCACCGCAATGCCTCTTCCTCCGACAGCCAAACAAAAATCACGTTCAGTCATTAAATCTGCTTCGACAAGCGGTTTGTCATTGGTTATTCCGACTAGCGAATTCTCTTGTAAGCTGTTACTTCCTTAAATTTGTAAAATAATGAAAAGTAATATTGCACAATATAACATTCGAATCACGCGATAACAAGTTGTTACAGATGATCAGCAAATATGCGGTCAGTCGATCGAATCTCCCGGCGGTTCATCCACAGCGTCATCGCGGGACACATCTCCGTGCCGAGAGCTGAGTCCTCTCGTAACGAGTCTTAAGCCTCCGATAATAATACGTCGGGGACCTTGCGGTTTTGGATTTACAGTACACACTATAAGGGTTTATTATGGCGACAGCGACTTTTATACGATGCATCATTTGGTCATGGTAATTAAAGAAAAAAAAATGATTATAAACAAAAAGAGTTCTCGGTAACACGAATTTTCGTTCTAGGCGGTTGACCAGTCGAGTCCAGCGTTCGAGGCTGGTTTGAGACCGGGTGATTTGATAACTCATATAAATGGCGAGACAGTACAGGGTCTATTTCATACTCAAGTACTACGTCTGATGCTGAGTGGCGGAGATCATGTGACATTGCGTAGTACGCCTCTCGAAAATACGAGCATAAAAACGGGCGGAAGAAAGCGCGAGTTGGCACAGAGCAGAATGGCCCGGCGGACTCTTCACAAGCAGCGAAAGCAAAAGCGCGATCAGTCGGAAAAGAAGAGAAAAGCCTCGCTTTTCAGGCGAATAAGTTCGAAGCGAGCGAGCGCCGAGATGCAACAGGTACATAAATATCGCCCGCTCAGACGAAATTCAACGTTGTTCAGGTTATCGCATGGTTATTCTTTGTTTCATCGTTAAATGAAATCTGGTGCAGCACGATCATTGTTTTTTTATCACAGACAGAAAAAGAGAAGAGCGGATCACACTTCGCTTCGGAGCACCAATAAAAGCAGGAAAACAATTTCATACTGACAACAAAGAATTTTGTTTGGATTTTTATTTTTCAAGAACACTACAAAGCATTTTTGCTAAGATTTCCTCTTTTGTTGTTTCATTACAGCCGTTAAGTATCAGTTGCCCCTTGTCGGCACCCATTCTACCCAGCGACAGCAAACCTCCACTTATGGTATGATTTCTTGTAAAAATATATTTTATTTCATTCGCACGCTCATCCACGATTATTTGTGCGTCATTACTCATTTATTTCTTCATGTACTTCATGCGACGTGTACGCGACTTTACTTTTTATCACGTCATGCTTTTCTTTCGTACGAAAATCATTTTCGTTCGTCTTTACCGAGATTAAAATACACAGAGGGACTGTTAAACATTTTTTAACTGATCTGATTACCCAGAGGTTTCATGGTAGAAAACAAGTAATGGTACAACCGTCGAAGTGAATAATAACAAACATGATTTTTTAGATGGCCGCTGGAATTTGTTCTCCGTCCATGGTAACACCGAGTCGTTCATTCCAATCATTTTCTCGGTCACTGCCACAGCAACAGGAATCGTCACCTTACTTCACCGGTGTAGCAAAACCCGTTGGAAGTCCGTCGCCACCGACCAACCGTCCAAGCTCGGAATCATACCATTCAACCGGAAATTCGAGTCCTTGTTCAAGCCCAAATTCATCTTCACCTGGTTCGAGTACGTCAACCGGGAGTATCGCGAACATTCCAAATCAATCGCACTATCAACGTCCGAGCACGTTGCATGGGCTCAAGCACAAGTTGCACACTGCAGCAAAAAACATTCATTCACCGAATCGTCGAAAATCCGTTGGTCACATACCATTGTCCCCTCTAGCGAGAACTCCGAGTCCTTCGCCGATTCCTGCGAGTCCGACAAGAAGTCCAAGTCCTCTGGCGTTTCCAACGGGTCATCAGCCTGGAAGTTCCAACACCACGCAATCGTACAGTCCAGGTAAATATTACATTTTTAATTCTCGAAAGATTTTGTCCACAAATCAGAAGTTTACGACATTTTTTTAAATTTCTGCTAATCCTTTCTCCAGGCGTATCTCTGTCTACACCCAGTAATCAGAAAAAGAGTTACGGGAGACCAAAATCGGCGGAGCCAGGATCGCCTCTTCTGCGACGTGCCTTGAGCCCGGACAGATTGCATCCGCGTTCGGCCGAGAACAAGACGTCGATATCGCCATTGGCGAATACAGTGGTCAGAGTCACACCGCGAGTAACGAAGACGCAGACGCCGACGTTGAACGAGAGCACGGAAGAGACGGTGTCATCGACGGCAACGACGGCGGAGCCGACTAGAGAATCGAGCGACGTCAAATCCGGCAAGGAAAAAAATTCCTGCATGGACGCAAAACAAGTGAGCGAGTACACAAAACTATCGCACGGCATATCGATAAACATAGCTTCGGTAGGGCTCTCAAATTCGTGCGGTAGTACGCAGCTACCACGTATAGCCGAGGAGAAAGATTCGCCAACAGGCATTAAAGGCGACGAAAAGGATCTCGCTGATAAGAGCAGCAATAGTAATAATAATAGCCATAATAACAGTAATCCACTGCCAAGCGCGAGTCAAGGAACGCAACATTCCGAGCGTCAAGGAACACATGACTCGAATCTTGGTTGCTCCAGAGCGCACGATTCTCGTGTTTCATCGTCCGTAAAGTCAACGATCGCGTCCTCATCATTCGATAGTAATACGCAAAGTCAAACGTCAAAGCCAACGAGCGCGGATGCGCGTCCAAAGTCAACGAGTTCATCCTCCGTGCCATCATCGTCGTCGTCGGCGTCTACGAATTACAGCAACGTGCCTTGGCGTCGGAACAACGAAGTCGAGACCAGCACAGCTCATCAATTGTCCAAACTGAGCGTTCATGAAACAAAATCTTCAGGGAAGAGCAAAACAGATGCAGACGCGCGTAAAGTACTCAAGAGATACAAATCTGAGAGCCTCGATACCTCGAGTAGCTCGAATCAAGCTGTCGCCGATAAGACCCTTAGCTCTGACGATAAGAGCAACAAGTAATCGAATCACTTCCCGTATTTTTCTGAGGGGGCACGATTTTCCTACGGTCACATCTGATTGTTCTATTGTCTCCGAAAGAGATGAATATTGAAATCTAGTTGTATTGAAATCACCGTTGACCGGACAAAAATAATCGTGCTTGCTCGGTCAATTTTATACATAAGCGTTACGTAGATTCGTGGGGTTAAGAGGAACGCGTAATTAAAAGCGCAGGTTATATACCTGGAAATATAGGGAAATAGCACGATCTTACGAACGTATAACTTTTCTCGCATGCTTGATTCCCTCTGCGTCATCACCGCGACTCTCCGTATCGTTCTGTATCCCGTGTCGATGTGTAAATAATTTTTATCTCGAGCTCGTGAGCTCTCGCCTTTGTAATCGCGAATATTCTGTAAATATTAAATTTGGCCCTTGCGACGTAAGAGCAAGCTAATATTTTTTCTCATCGGTCTACAGATATAATGCTGGGACACGTGATTCATCGGAAAAAATAAAATACAGAATGTTCTCGCTGTGAATAATATGTCTGTCGACTGAAGGAATTTTGAATAATTTTTCTCGTCTGCTGAGCAGTATTTTTTCGATCTCATTGAATTTTTAACTCTTGAAATTTCTGATATGAATCATCGAGTTGTCATTATCGAAAGCTCCCGGTTTGCTCCAAGAAAATGGATTAAGCGCATGTAACGAGAGGTATACAATTACGTTTTTTTTCAAAGATATTTACATTGCCATGTAAGAAAACGTATTAACTATTCAACTACGATTAATGTTGGAATTAAGCTTAATCGTTACGGATAGCGGGAGTTCTAGTGTGCTCTCGAAGGGCGAGAGAGGGAAGAGAGTGTTTCTTTTAATTTAGTATTAACAGTTTTAGTTTATTTAGAACTCTCGTTTAGGCAACCTAAATTTTGGATTTTAAGGTAATCGAATTTAGGCTGTTCGTGTTTAATAGCGTCTCGAAACTGTGAAGCATAATCACATAATTGCTTGAAAAGAAAAAAAAACACCGAATTAAAGAGCTCAGAGCTTGAATTCGAAAAAAATCACTGCTCGATGTTAGAGACTCGGAGACGACGATAAAGAAAAATAGGAAAACACGTAATTTCGTCCGTAGTGCGATTAGAAATGTAAGGACGAGTGAAAAAATTACAATGAGAGAGAATCGATGAATTCATTTGAATTTCGTTCTTTTGCTTTCTCTCATTTTCGTCCCGAGGAAATAATGTGATGAAAGCTGCGAAAGGCTCAAAGAACTCGTAGTCGTTATGTTTTCTCATTTTTTAAAGTCGTTTCCTTTGTATATGTGAGCTTGTATAATGGGTGATAAATGGTTGAATAATAATAATTAACGTTGACGTTCGATTCATTGTCGAAGGGCTTTATCTAGTTGTCGTAATGATGTATCGAAATTAAAATCATTGAAAAAAAAGTAGCATCGGAGAAGAAAAAATGTTGAAGCTCGAGCGATTCGTATTTTTTTAGTTGCAATATTGTCAAATGTTCATAATCGTTGTTTATGTGATTTATTGTTTCATAATTTTAAGAAGAGAAAAAGTGTGGAGGACATTCCTAACATTCCTGCTTGTCGAGATTTTTTTCTCATTATCGAAGCTTTTTTTAATAATCGAAAGAAGGCAGTGGGCGAAAAAAGGAAAATTGTAGGCTCGTGGAAACGCTGGATGTTTCCTGTATTCGCATCTCACGCATGATACTCGTAAAAGTTAAACAAATAACGAAGAAAATTGCAAGGGATTCTTTTTAAAAATTGTCTCATCGTAAAGTAATCGTTTACTAGAATTTGTAATAATTAAGATAAACGATTAATAGATACAGACACTCCTGTTTAAATTTATATCGCTTGTAAGCAGCTTTTTATTTCTCATCATTGTCGTCGTTGATCGTCGTGGTATTTCAAAGGCGTTTTAAAATCGCAATAATTATTTGTGTATCGATATTCGTGGCTGTTATTTCCACCAACAAAAATACTCCGCCGAGCAGCTCAGAAACAAAATGTGAAAAAAAGATCAAGAGAATTTCTTTTATTTGTGAAATGAGTTGCGATGTATAAACATTTTTTCTTTTCTAAAACCGTCGACAGAACGTATTTTTTATTCTGATTATATTCCTAACGGAAACGTAGTGAGAAAGGAAGAAAAGAATCAAGAATTTGAAATTTGTTTTCTCCTCGATGTTTCACGAATAATCAAAATCGTCAATTCAAGATACAAAAATAACAGAAATGAGAATACGATTAAACGTTTTCTTTCTCATCTTATTTCATTTTATCATCGAACATACGAAAAACGGCGAGTAAAAGAAAGCGAATAATTTATTCTTAGAAAATATTATTGACATACGAATATTTAATCAGCGATACATCTTAATGTTGTTACTGTATTAAGCGAATTGTGAATTGGGTTGAGAAAGGAAGAAATGGAAAAGTGAATGGAAACGAAGAAAACGCACCGAGCTGTTTCGAATAAAGAAACCAGATAAGAAAAAAATTATCCAAGATTTATTGATTATAAAACATTTCATCATCCATAAAAAACATTTCATCAGCCATAAAAAAACGTTTCCATATAAAATTGGAAAAAAACGATTAGTTTTTGATTTTGTTATCCTTTGATCTCGTTTTGTCCCAAATAATTTCTGAACGTGTCCAAACCGAGAATCATCGATTTTTCTACTCTGCCAACGTTCAGGTAAACTTGTGCTATCGACGGCGTTAACATAGGGCACAGAACTAGCTGATTCGATCCAGGTCTGTCAGCTGGATTTCTTCTCAACATTTTGTACGTCAGATCGAGCGTTCCCAATCTCAGATCATTCCTTAAAATTCTTCGGAAACGACCCCGACGAATCTGGTCTATCATTTCGAAATAATTCTAAAAAAAATGTAATCATAAAAAAATATAATTTATCGAAAACGAGATCTCTAAATCCGTATTAAATTTTTACGTACATTTGTATTAAATGGAAAACTATTCGTCAATAGCTCGTATAAAATAATTCCACAGCTCCAGATATCGCACTTGTAATCGTATTGTCTTCCCTCTAAAACTTCAGGTGCCATGTAAAATTTCGTTCCTACGCGAGTTTGTGCTAAAGTTCTGTGAAAAAAGATAAAATTAATCAAAAATGTCAATTAACGAAAATGTGAAAAAAGTAATGATTTATTTCTAACTCTTTAATGCTTTTAGAAATTCCGAAATCACCAATCTTGATGATATCACCTCGGGCACCATGGAGCATTATATTGTTTGGTTTTAAATCACGATGGAGGACCGACTGTTGGTGAATATGATGTATGCCCAGAGCGAGTTGTGAGAAAAGATAAAGTGCGTCCTGAATTCGTAAGTAAATTAAAAAATTTAAATGTCTGAAGTGACAAAAAAAATTTTAAAAAAAATGTAAGTACTCACTTCCTCTGGAAAAGGTTTGTTGTACTTATCCAAAAGCTCCTTCAGAGTTCCACGAGAAGCGTATTCCATCAAAATAAATCCCTTCCTGTCCTCTTGCCAGGAACGATAATATGCAATGACATTGGGATGTCTCATTTTCCTTAAAATCTCAACCTCGTTCTTCACCATCTTCAAGTGTTAAGAGAGAGAGAAACGGAAAATAAAATAAATTTTCACATAATTTTAAACTTAGTAATAACTTAAATTTTCATGAAAATATTTTTGGATTCATTTTTCTCAAAGGAATAAATCTCTCACCTCTATACTCGATCGACCAATTTGTTCCTTGATAACGAAGAGGCTGTTATTTGATTTCCATCTCACACGATAAACGCAGCTACGATTTCATAAATATATAATGAATTAATATTTATATAATTTATTAATTAAAATAAATCAAAATTCATCGTTTTTACGTCAAAAACAAAAATTCCTCACCCAAAGGCGCCAGCGCCTAATTTTTTTTCGTACACAAAATCACTTTTTTGCATATTTATAAAAATAGAAAATTGAGTCGAGACAAATCTTGTTGTGACGGAAAAAATCTCAATAGGAGACAACCCTCAGTATTTCGTCAAAAACGAAAATCCAGACAGTGCGAGAAAAACGATATATCAGTGCGTTGAATTTGAAATCTTAGTATATACTGTTCGTAAATATTGAGCGTGATCCGAAATGTGTTTACGAAAACAAATTTCAAACCAGGACATTGATAAATACTACATCCAATTACACGATCATTCCTATAAACTACCCTTTAAAAAAAATGTTTCGAAAAATAAATTATATTCGTGTGGATTTAAATTTTACGAAATATATTTAAAATACAATGTTTTTAATGAAAATTTTTTAATAAATTAAAAACAGTTCTCTAAAAAATTAATAATTACATTTATTTATTACTCAGTATCAAAAATGTCTAAAAATAAGTTCAATATACACAACTAATACAAAAATATTCAAAATACTTCAATGACTTTATTTTAAATTTCAAAAAATATTAATTATTTATGAATTTTTCAAATTTTATATAAATTTATTATTTCATTGCTTGTTTCATTTTTTAATAGGTTGAGAACTGTTTTCTGAAGAAGGCGTTTGCGAATTACTGTGAATGGAAGGCGACCGAGAGAAATAAGAATGAGACGAGAAATAAAGGGAGAGAAGAAAAAAAAAGTGATGACTCGAGGATGGAGCACGGTCGCGGATGCTGCGACTCGAACCGTATTACACACTTGGCGGACGTTTTTATCTCCGTCTTTGTTTCGCCATGTGTCGAGAGCATGGTTTTACTTCCTCCACTTTGTAAAAGTCTGCTTTTTGCCTCCTACACGAATGGAGCGAGCCAGTAGTACTTGAACCGTCGGGGGAGAAACTGCGTTTCACATGTGAAGAAAAGAGTGACCGACATGCGTTTTACGTTTATAATCGTTCTGTGCGTCGCGTTTGGTTTTTCTCCTATCTCAAGCTTCCTGGACGATCCATCTCTCAACGAGATCCCGGTAGACGATGAGTCTCCGAGTGAAGAAGAAAATTTAAAAACCATCGATCAAGATCGAAAAAATGAGACGAATGAGACTGGCGAATCAGCCAGTGAGAAAGAAAGTTCCAAAATTATCGATGACGATCAGGAAGAAATTGAAAGTATACTAGTTCAAAAAAGCCTCGAGGATATTTATAAAAATTCAGCTGAGGCTTATCTCGATGAAGACTGGGACCGGTGTATCCATGGATTTAATTTAGCAATAGAAAGGTGCGTAAATTTATTTTGAAAATAAAATTGTTATCTATTTTCTTACGGAATCGAAATAGTAAAATTGGGTGATTTAATTAAAAAATATTATTAAAATATTTTTTTAGGTACAAGGAGTACAAAAATGCTGTGATCAAATGCAGAAAGGATTGCCGCGAGATAGCGAGTGGCTCGCAACCGATATTCCCTTCGAATATGGACGATTTGCATTTTTACGAGAAAAAAGTTCGAGAGACCCTTTGCCTACTGACCTGCAATCAGGATTACCGAGACGTTCATGGACAAAATTCCTTAAAAAGACTGTCAAGAGCCATTGAAAAGAAATTCGTTCAATTAGCTCCATACGATTATCTGCAAATGTGCTACTATCAGGTGAGGAAGGCAAAGAAAAAAAAAGAAGAAATGGGGTCGACGAGAAAATCTTAAAACGATTTTATGACTTGTCGTAAAACGAGCTTCTGGAAAATGTTGTTCAACATCTTCAAGCCCAGACTGTTTTTACGTCGTTCATTTGGGTGGTCTAGAGTTAGAAACACTTTTTGGTAAATACGAGTCGAACCCTCGATTTACGGTGCCAAGAAGAAATTACGAGTATTCGGAAGTACGTAAAAAACACGTTCATTCGAGTAACATAAAACGGCACTAAAATACTATTTTTAGTGAGAATTTAAATTTTACTTTGTTATGAAATGTTGATTTAATTGAAGCAGACTCGCCCTCAATTTAAATTCATTTTTTCACACCGAAGAAAATTAAGAGCAAAAAATAAGAGATAAAAGATTGTCATTTTTTTTTAATTTTGCTTCATTATTCAGAATGTTATCACGTTTCGTTTCCATGAAACTCAAAACCGCAACCGACCCAGGATTTTCAGCGAAAGTGGTCGAATTCGAGATTCTTATTTTAAGAAACGGAGTGCTTAGGAATTTCGTCACTGGAGATACGAATTCCAAAACTCTGTGTCCATTAGAAAAATATGAGTGACCCAGTAGCTTTTCAACGTGATAAGACACCATGCTCAATTTTATGTCGACATTTACAAAATAGTGCAGATAACATTCTCCCTCACAGGAAGCGAAATTCTAATTATAATTCGTTTCTCAATTCGATAAAATGTATTTATTTTAAATAAAAAATATATTTGCAGAAAAATCGCTCGCAAGACGCTGCGAACGCTGTCTTCACGTTCCTGACGGCCAATCCGGAGCACGAGATCAGCAAGAAAAATTTGCGTTATTACATCGATCGACCGGATGTCGAGGAGTCCAAAGTTATTAATTTGGAAGCAGAGCCTTTTGTTAAATATTACATAAACGGCGTAAACGCTTACAACGAGGAACGTTACAAGAATGTTATCCTCAACATCGAACAGTCTCTCAAACTCTATCTCGCAGCCGAAGAAAATTGTAGAATATATTGCGAAGGACACTTTGATCAGGGTTGGCTCCCAGAATTCACTCCTTCCATAGCCAGTAAATTTTTTTACTTAATTCTGATTTATTAAATTTTATTTTATTTTTTATGATGACAGCATAATTTTTTTTCACAGATCATTTTACTTTTTGCCTAAAGTGCAAACAAAGGTGTCCATTGAATTTGAATCAGGTAAACGGGGGGTACCACGCTGATTTGTTACCAAGCCATTATCATTATTTGCAAATTGCATATTACAAGGGTGAGTAATATTGAAGTTACAGATTTTTATCTAATTTTGATATTTTACAATTTTTCTATATAAAAGCTAGACTGTTCAGTGTGCAATAATTCACAAAGCCTTCAGGATTAGAGTCGGTTATCTTATTAATCCCTATGACCTCATTTTACCATTATCGACTGAATTGACACTGCCAACGATCGTGACTGAAACGCGAATGAGAATATAAATTTCAACGAGAACAGTGTCTGAGACTGTTCTTAATTCGAGTCGGTGGAAGAAAAATTTGTCTCAATTGAATTTACTCTCTTTCTAATTGATGCGAATCATTCTCGTCTCGTTTGCAGACTCATTAAATATGTATGACGTTTTCGGTCCTAATTGTCGGTTCCTTTTGCACGACCACGTTTTGGACGATTTAACTTCAAATTACTTCAGCAAGGACGAGCCATTTTCTCGTTAATATTATTAAATAATCTCTATTTACTTTTTTTGACAGTTGGAGATTTAAAAAACGCGTGCGCAGCCGTTTCGAGCTATCTCCTCTTTTTCCCCAGTGATGAGACGATGCTGAAGAACGAGGCGTATTATGCAAATTTGCCAAAAGTCGAAAAACAATATTTCACGCCTAGACAAGTACTTTTTTTACATATTCTCATTTTTACGATGTAACGCTTTAGGCTCGAGGAATTACATAATTGAATTTATTACAGGAAGCTCTGGAGTACATAAAACGACAGGAGTACGAGAAACGCCTTTCACGTTTTATCTTTGAAGAATTTCAAGCTTTGGCACCTCGTCTGAACGGTACGAAAAGCGACGAGGAAATAACGAATGAAAAATCCGAGGAACAGGTAAATCCTGAAATATAAATGTAAAATACTTATATCACGTCTTGTAGTGTTTTTTACTGTAATGCTTTTTTGTAAGAAAAATGCCAATAAATGTTATCCTCAAATTTAAAAAAGAATGATGCTTGGAAATTAAATTGAAAAAATAAGATGAGAGTCAGATTTGAGCTTACATAGGACTGTTATAGACAACGATGATTTTGTAACGCCTAGAGTTATGCAACTCCGTTATGCATCGTCGAAGGCCTGCAGCCTGGTACGAGGGGCTCGATTGCACTTCGGACTCGAGAAGATAATAGAGAATGTTTCTATCTGGCGTGATACAGTTTTATTGCATCGGAGAAAAGTCATTACAGAAATCGCGAAATGTGTACCGACTATGGTTAAAATGGATTTTGCTTGCAAGAGAAATTTTTAATCTTTGAATTAATAATTTTTCATATTTGCAGCTCGCTCATCGTCCATCGTTCGGTCAATCATCGCTGGAATTTTCCAACAATCGGTCGATCGGGATGGAAAACAAGAAAATGATTGAACATTGGAATAAAAAATCGAATCACGAAATTCGTGTGATTGCGGATGAAAATGACCTGGGTGGAAAATTAAGATACGTAGCGGACGGATTTATCAACGAAACGGAGTGCAAGAATCTTATTCACCTCGCCAAGGTAAGCAAAATATTTTTCTTCATAAAAAAACTTGATATAATAATGAAATAAAATTATTAATTTTAGTATCAAATTGTCCGATTGATGGAAAAAAATGATTTCAGTAATTTTGTAGATCGGCGCTGTCGAGGGCGATGGATATGAGGGTCAAACAAAACCACTCTCGGTGTACGAACGCTTTGAGGGTCTAACCCTTGGAAGAGCTTCGCTGGTAATTATTAACAACGAAAGAAATTAATAATATCCATTAAAATATTAACTAAAATAATTTACAGCTTGTATATTTTGGACTACTCGAACCAGAAATTCTGGAGCTTGCTCTATCGAGCTCGGAGGAAGTTCGTGACCATATGCAAAATTATTTCAACCTCGATCGCCCGCTATATTTTACGTACACGCATTTGGCCTGTCGTACAGCTCTTCCTGGTAAATTACACTCTACGACGTCGAGTATAGAAATTTATAAAAAATAATGTCAATCATTATTATTTTTTTTAGAATCGACGATGGATCGTCAAGATCTGAGCCACGCGATTCACGCAGACAATTGCGTAATTGTGGAAAATGAGACATGCATTTCAGAGTGGCCAGCTTACACTTTTCGGGACTATTCAGCGATATTGTATCTGAACGATGATTTTCAGGGTGGAGAATTCGTGTTCGCAGCAGATCCAAAAGCTCGAATTATCCAGAGTACGGTTGAACCACGTTGCGGACGAATCGTAGCTTTTTCAGCATCAGGTAATAATCTTCACGGTGTCCGAGGTGTTCTCCAAGGTTCGAGATGCGCCCTGGCTCTCTGGTTGACCTTTGACCACGAAAACATCGAGTCTGAGCGATTAATGGCCCGAGCGATCGTTGAGAGAGTCCGAACCGCCGGTGTGACAAATCTGGAAAACGAAGAAATCGTAAATGCCTCGAATTACGAAGACGCACTTTACGGATTATTTGAAACAGACAAAAAACTCAGTACCTTGTACGAAGTGCTCCGAAAATCCCGGAGCAGCTATTGAATTCCTATTCCGATTGAAAATCGGATTAAAATGATTCCTAAATTTCTCAGGGACGTTGAGAAGAGAAATTACTTGAAATCGCAGTATTTGTATATTATTTTTCTAATATATGAAACATGAGTAATTTATATAAAATATTCTAGATCTTTATTAGCACAGTCATTACATGCCAACTGGATCGTTCGCTCTTGTTTTACTTTTTTATACAATAACCCTCCTATCGAACGTAACAACAAAAGTGTTTATTGTATTAAAGCGTCTCCAATGTTTCGCTTTGTCAACATTCCAGTTCGTTTTTCGTCTCTCAGTACCCGGAGTTATTTTATTTTAGTATGTATATAATTTTTATGTATAAGTCGATTTTTATACACGTTTATACGCGATTGCACAAGTAGTAGCGTTTTTGGCGCATTGTTCGTGCTATCGGAAGATGTTTAAGCTCCGTACACACGATCCCTCTCTAATTGCTTTCTTAAACATTTCTTTGATTTAAAACGCCCCTTCTAGTCGCGACATATTTTTTAGATTTACATTTTTCTTTAGAAATTAAAGGACGAAACGAATCGCTGGATGTCCAGCGAAATTGCGTAATTATTGAACACACAAAAAAAACGCGACTATACGATTTTTTGTTTACTTTTATTAGTGACGTTTACGTATCACAAGAGTGCTCAGTCGAATTATCCAATTAGTCGCATTTATGTAAATTTTCTTCTTAAAACTTATTTGAAATTTATTAAATTTTTTACTAACTGATCGCTCGAAGAAGCAACAAAGTCAGTATAGAGACAAAGTAGTCGTGTGTTCCGGATCGAAGTTAGGAATCGAGTTAGTTTCAGCCTTATAGTTAAAAATATCGTTCAATCGTTTTCATTGTTCATCTATTACGATCTATGTATAGCCTTGGCTTTTGATATCTTGTTTCTTTAATTATATACATTTGCGTGCACGCTTCCGTGGCACGTCGAATATTGCGCTCGAGAGCGCACGCTTTTGGCGCTCCTTTTTTTTATTTTTTGTTAAATAATTAGTTAGGTATTAGAAATGGCCGCAATTAAAAAAACTACCTCGGACAAGTCAAAAGAAACGAAATAAAAAAAACCTTTCGAAATAATTCTAGGCTGTTCGGAAAAGTTTCGAAGAATTCTCACTATCAAAGAGAAGTCATAGATTATCGATAGTCTTACAATTAGAGGGAATGGACTAAGTTTTTTCTTTTCTTTCGCGAGCCTGTCCTAAATGAAGCGCCGATTGCCTATAATCGATTCCTTGATTTCTCGCTTGCTCTTGAATAAGTTTCAGGCGATTGAGGCAAAAATAAAACAGGAGTATTATCATTTCTTCGAATCGAATGTACAGTCGAGGATTCTGTACAGATCGTCGTCATTTTTTATAGAAAAAATAGAAGCTTTCACCTCGGTCTCGTGGGCAACGAAAGTTTTTTTTGAGCTTCAAAAAACGACTCGCTTTACGAGTTCTTCGCTTTCTCAGATATGTAAGAGATTTGCCACGAGGAGAGAGAAAAAATTGGTTCGGATGGCAAGACGCTCAAGACATGCTTCATTTTTTTTTCTCAGAGTCTACGGTTGTCAAATTCATCTGGTGAGAGTTCGCATACTTTCAGCGTTTGAAAAAAGTAAACTTTTTTGCTGCATAGCCATGTGAACAGTGGAGTAAAATATTTAAATGTACATACATAAATCTCTATATATGTAAAGATATAACATCAGGAAAAGAATATTCAAACTTATCAAATAATAATAACGGTAGATCTCGAAACTGGTTGTACTGTTCATTTCGCTTTTGAGAAACGGTATCGTAAATATATATGTATATATTAAAAAAAAGTGTATTCGTAATTCGCGACACTCCGGGAGGCCATTGTTCTTGCCCAGAAGTGAAAAGCGATATTTCTCTTTTTGGTATCCAACGATCTCGTTTTTTTTCCCTCGTACGACCTCCCCTCATTCGTTCGTCAAATGTAATCAATCGATTAAACGATGTGGTCGTCGTGACGTCCTCGGCAGTGAGCAAAACTGTCTCCTGTCTTCAACAGCAGGGGGATCAAGTCGGCAGACTTTCCCAATTGGGCGCCCAGTCAGGTAATTGTCAATCCGTAGAACTCGACGGTGGAGCGGCGTACCGTGTTCGTGGATCCGAATCTCCGTCGCAAATGTATTTTCCTATACATGCAAATTATGGAAAAACGTTACTTGTATACTTTGAAATTTTTGAACCGTCAAAAGAAACATTAAAAATTGTTCCAATACATTGAGTATAATGGATTGGTTTCTGCGGAACCCAGAAAATAATAACTTCCTGTATAATCGGTATTTTTTCCCTCGTAAAAAAATGAATTATAATAGTTATTTCTGATCGAAAATAACCCCATGATCACGAAATCAATTTTATCGCGTATTACCTGAGACAAAACGTCGCTTGACGAGACTGAGTCTGTAACCAGGACCCACGAGCTCAAACTCAACACCGGATAGGGTTGTACCCTCGCAATTAAATTGCGTAAATATAGTTCCCTGAGTTCCCGGGCCGTGCTCGAGTTCGACCCTCGCTTTTAGCGAACCAACGCCATTCCCCTCGCTGTGCTGCGATAATTCGGTAAATTTCCATAGTAAACGATTCGTGTCGGGCAACCATTGAGCGGACGGCTTGCTGTGAAGTCCTTTAAAGCCGCCCTCGATCGGTGCAGCCACGTGAAGATTGAGCAACGGGCTTGGTGACGCCATTGCGCGGCTGTTGTACTTGTAGTCGATCTGGAAAAAAAAATCACACATCGTTATCATAATTATTTCTATCTTCATGCACGTGTGCAAACAAGAAATGCAAACCTTCAGATCCGTATGCGAGGCTTCGCACTTCCAATAAGCAACGATCTGGAACGGACACGAGCCAGCGCCCTCCTTATTTTTAATTTGGTATTTGAGAATGTCGACATTGAAATACGACGCCGAAGGATTTTGCTCGGCTTGTCGTCGTAGTAACGTAGTTAAGGCACTCATGTTGAATTCGAATATTGTACTATCCATTGTAGTTTGGGCCGCATCACTTGAAAATGAAAAATAACAAAAAATAAATAACACCATGAAATAATCATAAACAAATACATAAATCATTTTTCAATATTATCAATACTTACATGCTGACGAGTTGATTGTTAGGCAAGAGTCTTTCGAGTCTGCTGCTATTTCGAACGCGAAACGTGAGCTTGGCCGGGTTCGGATTATTGGCGAGAACGGCGACGATGCCGGCGGGAAAAGAGAGCATCATATCACCACTCAATTTTACTTGACACCTCGTTTCATCGGTGCCTCGAAAGTATGAGTGTATGATCTCGTGGAAAGCGACAGCGAGCGGTATTGTGTCGGCCAGACCTATCGTCAATGGCGAAGGACCTCTCGACGAGCCTACGCCAACACCGGCCGTTCGGAATTCCAAGCTCGCGATGCTGTCTGCTCGAGAAATAGTCGCCGGCGACATTCTGCCACGTGTCGTACCTTCCCCGCGTCGCGAAGGCGGCCTCGGGATCGCTATCGAACCCGTTGGCGTCGATGACACCGAGGATTGTTTCGGCGGTAAGGCTGGCGTTATGTCACCGACTTCAGAAAAGAGATCTCCCTCTGGAACGAAATATTGTGATTTACTTAGGCTTCAAATATTATGACATGTTATATTTTTGGTTATTAAAAATTTTTAAAATACTTAAAAATGAAAAAAAAAACATAAATTGTTAAATTAAGCTCATTAATTAGGTATTCAGTATTTGTGAACCAAGATGTCGTTCCATGATTTACCCGGAAATCGCGTATGAGAATGAGTCGCGGGTGCCGACATCGGAGGTGCCGACTGAGGAACCGGTGACGTTGAGAGAGCAGGAGGACTCTGCAACGGCGCATAAGGATGACTTCCAGTTGGAGTTGACGCACTCGACGGCGTACTACTCGGATTAAAGAGATTCAAACCGAGGAGATCCGAGCTTGGCTTGCCACCCAATTGCTGCGAAACCGATTGAGACCTCTTCATATGATGATCGGAATCCGTGTTCGAACCTCTGCGACCCTGGAACGCATAAATAATTCAATAATAAAAAATACAATAAGTAAATAAAATTGAGAGGAATGTATATTAAGAATTTGTAATATAAAAAATTTATAGATTACATCTAAGACAACTTACTGTAGGAGCGGGTGAGAGTGAAAGATTTTCCACAGTAGCTCGAAGTTCGTCGACGCTCGCACTCATTGGCGCTCCGCCATTGCTCAGCGGTTTGATCTCAACTCGAATTTTTCTCTCTCGTTCATCCTCCGATTCAGTATCTGACGACGAATAAAATCCTTTCTCGTTCTCCCAAGGATCGGGCTTCGGTCTGATGCAAAAACCATCCTCGTCGACTTCGGGCGTTGGGGTCTCGGATTTTCTGCTCTCATCCTTTTCTTCCCTGCTCAAGAAAAATCAAATTAATACTTTTTTTTCCGAATGAATATTGGCTCTAACAGCAAGCCCAGAGCCTCTCGACTTTTTATTAAATTTTATGATATCGCACTAGGTTTGCTGGGCATGCATATATACTGACAGGTCAGACTTTTCTTCCTTGTTGCTGCTCGTATCGATCGAGTCTTTTTTCTTCTTCGCCTTCTTCTCTTTTTTTCTCTTCTCTCGTCTGCTTCTCAGGAACCCTGTCGATTCACAAATTTCATATTTTAGACCAAGATAAAAAATTCGAACGATGCTATCTCAGAAATCCACAGAAACATGCTGCGAGAGTAAATTGAAAAACAAACGATCCGGAAATAACTTCACCGTACCCCAATAGTAAGTCTTGCCTGTTCACGAGAAAAAAAAAATATGTGGAAAATTGCTAGAACCGAAACGATGAAAAAGAAAACATAATTTACGAATGTATGGTCCGAGAGAAGGTGCAGATTGCGGGATGCAAACGTAAAACGATGAAATAATAATAATTTAGCGACAGATTGATACAGCTGCACTAAACGCGCATTTCCAATTGAACGACTGTTTTTCTTCTTCGAGATTGACTTTCTCGCGAAATTCCCACCACCGGATACCAGCATTAATTTTAGACTTCCAATACACAAATTTAAACGTAAATTGTTTTTCTAACAGCTCTTCCAACAGAACGAATTTGTACGTTCATAATAATAATGAAAATGTCGTTTCTTCGTTGCCCAGTGAAAGATTTATTTTCGTTGATGGGGATGGCCAGAGCGAAAATGGAACGACGAGGATGTTGCTCTGGGGAAAAACTGCTACGAAAGAAAAATCGATAGAGAAAAAAAAATATCAAAAGAACAAGTAACGAGAAAAAAAAATGAAACCTGTGAGCCATGCATAACGCACTTTATTAAGATCTGTAAAAATCGGCTCACCTTAGGCATCCCGTCAGTAGCCGACCCCTTTGCTCAACGTTATTCAAGTCCACAAATCTCCTATTGGGATCTGGCTAAAGGGATCTGTGAGCCATTTTTTCATTCGCGATTTTTTTTTACTCCGCTACGTCGGAGAGATCGTAAACGCGAGCTAAGTATAAGGGAATTTGAATTTTCCATTAATGGAAATAGAAATAAAAAAAAAAGTAAACGACACTTTTACGATTTACGGTGAGAATGAGAAATAAAGGTATGATCGTTTTACCATGACGTGGATGGGAACATGGACTGCACAACATTGAAATTGCCACACGGGTTTATTTTTATTTTTTTTTTCTTCAAATTTAGTTGGAAAATAATTTTCTCTCTGTTTCCCCCTTACATTCACAGAAACTGTGTGTATCAATGCGTCAGATCCCTGTGTTTCGTTATGTGCACACAGAAAAAAGTTTCCCACACGATTGTTAGAAAAACAATTTAGAATGTATGTTCGAAAAATCTTCAGCTCTTTCTGCTTTGCATCTTCAACCCTGGGAAATTAATTAAGCGTGTTTTTTTTGTTATTCTACGAAAGCGAATGGTGTGTTAGCTACGAGGTGAATTTTTCAGCACACGATTATCAATTGTGCGCATGTGTCTGTGAGAGAAAGAGAAAGAAACTTTGATAAATGATATCGTTAATTCTCGCCGTGAGCATCAAAAGCTTTGTACGCTGCGAAGGTTAGTCATTTACGCTTCTAAATCCACTAGATAAAAATTTACAGTATTGCTCCAACGTTATTGACACTTCGTAAAAGAATAGATTATTTTTACGCTTCTTTAATTTCATTTTTTTCAATAAAATAATAAAATTTTTCTGATGTCAATGAAGTCGTTCGGGCGATATTGCAAATTTCGTAGTGTCATCCTGGATCGGAGTATCCAAGCGAGTGCAAGATAGTGGAGGAGCACACGTGTATTTTTAACGGTTAACGGAGAATTATCCTCGTTTTTTCTCCCACGATAAAACAAGAAATATCACGAGAAAAATAGGATAAGTTACTGAACCTTCTTTTTTTAAAGGAGACAATTTAAGATTATGAAGTATTAAAGCTTAGAGAAAGAGTCAGGGAGAGAAAGACAAGAGCAACTCCCGAGAGAGAACGAGAGTTTTGAAAATAAAAAGAAAAGTAAGGATCTCAGCCTTCTCAATTAACTATCTTTTTAAATAATTATTCTTTGCTTTCTAAAGTAATCCACGATTAAAGCAAGTTACATTTAGATCCTCTGAGAGGGTTCCTGGAGATGCTGGGAGGTGGAACAGCAGAAGGCGGATTGTTGGCCTGAGGAGTGACAGGTGCTGAACCAGAACCTGTTTGCTTCTGCCTCTCTGAAAAAATACTCGTCGCTCACTTTTCTGAAAAGTCTATTCCGCCCCTGATTCAAATCGATTTTGAGTTTCTCTTTAGATAAAGTTTCTCATCTTGTGCTTCATCCATCGCGAAAACTCGCGCGACTTTTCGTTACGGATTCCTCCACCTTCGCCGTGTCTTGTTCTTGTCGTATTGTTAGAGACAGACTCGCATTTAAGCAAACGCGCGAATGCAAAAATGTATGAACAAAGCTCCAAATGTACATCGTAACGTGTCCTTGTTATTCGGATATTATTCGTGAAATTGCGAAATGAAACTAAGTAAAAAAAAACAAACTATTAAAGAATGATAAAGTCGATCCCGACGAGATGGAATTAGAATAGAAACGTGAATTTGAATAAATTCCGGGCAAGTGTGGATCTTTTATCCAGTCGACGCGGTCTCTGAGCCTCGACACGTCGCAGTCATTGATAAACAAAATTTTTCTACGATTACGGTACGAATAGAAACAAAGAAACACATCTACTGTCACGTGGATGCTGATAACGTCTCGGGTGAAATACACGCGTGGTTTATAAATGTCATTAGAGATAATTTATGTGCAGGTATAAAAAGCACGTGGAGTAGCGTAAAAAAATAATAATGTGCCTGTTGCTATTTTCTACCGGAAAGAAATCGATCGACGGATTGCTAATTATTGACGAGGGACAAAATAGAAAATTTGTAACGACGTCAAATGTATAGGTTGAACAAAACGGAGAAAGCTATTGATTTTGTATAATGAATATAATAAATTGGACGTATCGAGGCTGAGAACGATTTGGTAATTAGCTCATTGGATATTCACGTAGTTTGTCGAGTCTCTCGTATCTCTTTTTCTTTTCTAACATTTGACCTACCCTGGGAGTTGGACATGAACAGGTTGAGCAGAGAGGTCGTACGACGTGATGCCTTGGTAGCTTGTGCCGTCGTTTCTCTATCCTTTTCCCTAGTTTTATCCTTCGCATGAACCCTCTCGTCCCTCTCAATCGTCGAAATCGCTATACCCACCCCCTTCGAACTGTGATTTGTTCTCTTTGTGTTATGTTTGTTACCGGCAACGCCTGTCTCTCCATTCGCTCCCTTCGGCGTCGATTCCTTCGTTACGTCGTTGTTTCCACTCTCGATCTGCGTTTGACTCGTTATTTCTGCGATGCTCGTTATCACTTCTTCGTACTCGATTACACCTGGCATGAAAATCACGTAGTTATTATTTTCACAAGTTCTTTTTCTTACGATGCACGTGATCAAAATGTTTTTTGAATAAACTGCAGTCTCTTCTGTGAGATTAAATAATCTTGTACCGAAGCGATCTCGCTTACCAGGTTTCTCGAAGCCGGTGTACTTGCTCTGGACAAATTGCTCCAACAACTTGTCGACTGTCATATCGAGGCACTGTCGCTTAAAGTCTATGTGAACTTGTCCCACTTGCTCGTGATTTGTCTGCAGCACGTCGGCGTAAGTGTTGAGAAATTCTTTCATATGTTTCAAGTGAGTCTCCTCAACGTCCTGGAATCTCTGTCGACGCGAAAGAAAAAGATTAGACCCGAGACTTTCCTCTCTACATGCGACGAAAAAAATAAATATAAAAAAACGTACTCTGCAAGCAGCAGTCATCTTATTCTCAAAGTCGTTACGGACAATCGTGTACTTGTCAACGAGTGCCTTGTAATCGTCCTGGGATTTTTTAAACTTCGCCTCAGATTTCTCGAGCTCTCGTTGGCTGGCGTTGTCCTTTCGCAATTTCTCAAGTTCGACACCTCTCTGCATACACATGTCCTTTGCTTTCTGCAGCGTAACGGTGATGCTCTGCATGTTCTGTACGACCTCGAGCGTTGATGACTCCTCCTCTTTCACCTGAAAAAAAAGAAAAACGTTAAAAATTTCGAAAATTTATGTTTTATTTGATTTCCAGGGATTCATGCATTGCTATCGAAATTATGTCTGGCTGTTTATCAACTCTGTGGGCCGAATCTACGAGAACAAGGGGGCGGACACTGATAAGAATAGAGGACAAATCGAGAAACGATTACAACTCTTTCGAGAAAGTTCAAGTTCAAAAATTAACTATCAATATTTTTTTCTAATTAACTATCAATATATTTTATCTATCATAGTTAGTAGTATCATAGTTAGATAGTTAATATAAATTAACTATCAATATATTTTATCGAAAATAAAAATTTGTACCGTTTAAATGAACACGAAACAAATTAGTTATTCACGTAATTAATAAACAATCAAGACTGTTACAAAAAATTACGAATCCAAAGAATTTAAATTACTTTAAATTAATGCTATCGAAAACTTTTGAAAGCTTTTAGAAACAAAGGAATTGAAAGATAGGAAAGTAAGATATTTGTAATAATAGTTACAGCCTTGTATTTTTTTACGTTTAAAGTTATCTATACACAATTCAAATTTTTTCAAAACAAAGGAATTATGAAAGTAGAATATTTGGCATATTTACCGAAATAGGAAAATAGCAAAACAGCAAAATAGCATGTATAATTGAGCAAAAAATTGTTGCAGCCTTTTGTTTTTCTGACTTTACTTTTGAAATCTTCTATATATTATTTATTATAACTGTTATCTATATATCAAGTAAACAAAAGAATCGAAACATATAAAAGTAAGATATTTGTAATAATAGTTAAGCAAAAAATAATTACAGCCTTGTGTTTCTTGTGTAATTCATCGGCGTATTTGGAAACATCCTTGATGAGCTCGGAGACCCTCTGTGCCATTTGAAGATGAAGGCTCGCGAGTTTCTCGGCTGCGCCTCTGAGCGCGGCCCAGACAGGTGCGAATGTGCCCTGGGTGCTGCTGCTGTTGCTCGCCTGTTTTGCAACCTTGCTGAGCAGCTTGTAATTGTTCTCCTCGATCGCCGATCTCTCCCGGAGAAAATCGGCCAGTTCTTTGCTCGCGACGACTCCATGCTTCATATTATGATACAGCACGTCAAATCCATTATTCTTGTCACCCTATAAAATAAAAAATAAACAATGTAAATAAAAAAATCAATAAAAATGAAGAAAATTAAAATCATTGAAACTCTCCAAATCTTGTACGCTCTATAATCAATTCTCAATAATTCACAAAGCAATTATCGCTAAATATTAATTTTTTAAAACTCTTGATTATTTTTTAATTAATTTCGAATCAGTCGTTCGGTCTTGGATAAGAATTTTTCCATATTATCATTAATTAAAAAATTAAGCGGGATAAAGGCATTTTTTTGAAGGAATTTCCACGACCAATGAGCCTCCATATATGCGATGTACACTTTTTCACTTTTATCGCTGACAGGATGTTAATTTCTTGATAAATTGCACTGAATAGAGAACGCGGAAGGAAGGAGGGTGTCGTCCGGGTGGCCGAAGCTGATATACAGTTACCAGTTATTCTGATACTGTCACAAACACAACAATGGGACTAAACGAGAGATTGCATTACCGAAAAAAATTGGAAAAATTGACATTTCAAGAAAAACATTAATTAGATCACGATAATTTCTTTACATGAACTTTGCGTGTTGGATAAAAAATTAGGCTTGGCGAAAGCTTTTTTCACTCCAATTTCAGCGTCTGGGAAAAATCAGTCCTGTCGCAAAAATCATGCAGCTCATGCCGTTTTGTTGCAGTCTGTACACGCACACACGCACAATTGAAAGAAGCCGAACCAACCGGTTTTTTCCAGGTTTTCCTCGTAATTGCCTCACCGGGATAAATCCATAGAAAATAAAAAATATTTGAAATTAAACTCGTCCTCGTTATCGTGCCTTTTTGTCCTTTCCCTAGCTCGAGAAATTTTCATAATTTATCTACTTTTATCATAACCGATGAGATTCTCACAGATTTGTCAAATTTCACTTTTTAATTTTCGTTGTAAATAAATTTTCAACTTATTTTCACCGCGATCCTGATTTCTAGCTCAAAGAATTTGCATAATTTATTTTCTACGTTTATTTTTATGTACCAGAGAGATCTCCACAAATTTTTCATTTTTCGTTGTCAATAAATTTTTAATTCATTTTCTGCAATCCTGATTTCTAGCTGAAGAAATTGCTTTATTTTTCCTGCACGAATATTTTTATCATCGGCCGAGATTCTCACAGATTTGTCATTCTTGTTTTTCGGCGACGATGAATTTTCAATTTATTTTCGCTACGATCCTGACTTCTGTCGCTTCGAATTAATTTTGATTACGAGAGTGGGTTCAAGTGGATCGTAATATGTGGGACACTCCAAGGAAAAAGACGGGAGAAAAAATTCTTGATACAGAAGAACGTAGTCAGGACCACTTGACACTTTGACCCTGTGCTCGGCTCATAAATCGCACGGAAAGAACAGTAAAGTTACAGTTAAAACGGAGTCCGTGTCTCTTGATTAAAAACAAAATAACTCCCACGTAAACATATTTTACATCAAGAAAATAAAAAATAATAAAATTTTTTAAAAATCAGACGAAATTTTCGTATATCATTTTGTTCCAGAAGATAATTTTGAATAAAAAATATTTTATTTCTTGATGGAAAATAAAATCGCAGAATCCGTATTACTTAAATAATATCGAGTCTTAATTTTATGTAACAATTAAACATTTCATTTTTGTTAGAGGAAAAAAAATTATTTCCCTTTTAGAATACTTTGCGAATCCATAATAAATTCGTGGAATATTTTGAAGGCAAAGACGAGCGATAAAGACGGTGTTACGTTACGACAATAGGCTCAGGCTATTAAAGCCATTACTCCTTCCATCCTCTCCCCAAGTGCAGAGAGATCGCATTCACCAGAGAACGTCATCGTGCACGGTCCACGAGTTTGACGATCGCACATTAAAATATTTTTTCCCTTCATTTTAATATTTTTTTCTCGTTTTTTTATTATTGTCTATTTTTATTTTCTTTCTTTCTTTCTCAACTTTTATTTCTTGTCTTCAGAAAGTCGCGAACTATGTCATGCAGGGTGGATAAAAAATAAATACATGCGCAATGAATTTTTTCCCCGGTAATTATTCGTTTCTCAGGACGGAAAATTACCATCGATTTCTCCCCAGGCTCTTGAAGCTCTACAACCTTTCATTTTTTTCTTTGCATTTCTTTTTCGTACTCAAAGGAATAAACGTTTTTTTAAATAATTTTCAAATCATCTTCTCATCAATGCCGTACAACCTTTAGCACACATTAAAAATATCGAGAAGAAAAAAATTAGCGAACGATCGATTAATAACGCATTAATCTTATCACCGATCAACAAGAAATTTGAATGACACGATAATTATCTTATCAATATCAGAAATTAAAAATTAAAACGATCATTATAATATTTTTCACCTCAAAAAATAATTTTCTGCTCGAATTCGTAACTGAACGAGCGCCAAAATTTTTCTCGATAAAATAAATAGTCGATTATTGATTCCAAGGTTTTAAATTGACCGATGTAAATGTGAAACTCGATCCGTCGATGCGCATTTTTGTTTTCCAATGGTCGGAAAAAATATAGAGAATACGGAAAAAAAATTATACACAGTTGGGGGGGGCGAGAGAAGGGGCTGAGAAAGAAGCTTATTCTTCGATTATCGGCCAATTCTCATTCCGAACATACGAAAGAATGGGCAGCGTGTAGGAATGCGCGCTTCGGATGGGCGAGAGAAAGAGAGAACGATCGAGATACGAAAAGCGAGCGAGCGAGACGGTGACAGTGACGTACGTTAGGGATTTATTACGCAGACTACACTCTCTCTCTTTCCCTCTCTACGCTTCTTTCCTAACGACCATTCTCTAGCGAGTCTCAAGTGCACGCTCCCCGGTGCACAATTCTCCTCTCGTGTCCTCGAGAGCAAAAAATCCGACTCGTCGAAGATTAGAAAAATAAAGGAATCCTACCGAAACGCTTGTTTTTTTTTACACGCTGCAAAAATGGCAACAATTTGTTACGCAGACTACTCCCTATGTCGCTCTCTGCGTTTATTCTCTAACGACCATTCTCTCTCGAGTCTCAAGTGCACGCTCCCCCGGTGCACAATTCTCTTCTTACGTCCTCGACAACAAAAAAAATACCGAAGATTAAAAGAATAAAAGAATCATTTAAATATTCATTCCACGTTTTAAAAACGATAGAAATTTTTGTTTCATTTCAACCAATTGCCTCGCTCGTGTTTTGAAAATTTTGTTATGCTTGGGAGACTGAGATCTCGCGTTATTTGCCCGGAGGTTTAAAAAATCACATACGGTTTTTTGGACGCTATAATTATGCGGACTTTCAATTTTGTGACACGTCGTTCCACATATATTGACGACAACGAGCAAAATTGACGCGAATAAATGAGAACAAAGTAAGGAAGCCTTGTACGTGTCGTAACTGAACCGACAAAAAAGAAGGTGTGAAAAAATACACCGGAAAAGCTGCGAATTCACAACACGCGCGATTGTATTTTTGCGTACCGTTGTACAATTAAAATGACTTTTATCAGCAGAACGAGAGAAGGAAATAAAACGTTTTTTTTTACAATACTTTCAAGCAAAAAGACCGTCTGAACAATCCGTGATGACATAACCTATAAAAAATATCTAAGAAAAAAAAGCAAGGATTTAAAACACCGTTGAATTTTCGTTAAAAGATAACGCGATAAAAACGAACTTTACGATTCTTCCGAGCGAAAAGACCGCCTTGAACGATCTGCGATCGCATAACCTATGAAAAATTACTGAAAATAAAAATTGCGATACTTTCTCTCAAGACGCGGATATTGCGTAAATCAGGAGGAAAAAACTGACACAACTTACCCAGAAATAGTCGGCAAAGTCCACGGTCATGATGAGCCGCTATCAGACCATCGTACACAACGTTACATCCGCGATTCTTCGCCGTCCGAAGCCTTCCCCGACGTCCAAACTACTCCTCGCGTTGTATACTTGACACAAACATGTACTCGATGCTGCTCTAGCGTGCGGAGAGCAGCGGCGGGACAAGCGCACACATTCACGATCGCGGAGCAGCCGCGACGAGAGAATAAAAAATATATATGCAGGGAAATAATAAAGTGACAAACGCGAGAGCAGAAGGAGTGCGCGCGAAAGGACTCGAGCGAGAGTTCCCTCTTCCGTTAATTCTCCGGTGATTTCCGTTGTTCGCGTACTAATATAGTAAAGAGAGAGAGAGAAAAGTACCCTTAAAAATAAGGAATCAATTTTAATTCGATTTGCCTGCGTCTTCGAACGATTCGTTCGAATGAATTAACTATAGGATATCGTATTGTAGAAAAATAATGCTTTTGCATTAGCTCGTTCGTGTTTTCGTACGTTTACGATGCACAAAGCGAAATGACACGAACTCGCGGAAACGATTCACGAGACAATACACGGGAGGATGAGGGATACGTAACCGTGACTCGGAACGCCTAAAAAGCTTTTCCTTCTGTCTCTCTCTTGCTCTTTTCTCTCGTACCGCACTCAACTCTTTTCTCCCTTATGGGGCGTCTCGACGAGCGGAACGACGAGCCCACTCGACCACGAAGACACGGGTCAAATGTATCTCTGTCTCTTTGTATTTTATGCTGCGGCCACCGAGTAGTTTACACAACTCGCGCACCGCCACGATACTGCTGACTCTCGCTGCTGTACCCGCTACGTCCACCGTCTCTCGCCGCGGCCGATCTTTCGGCGTTTCGGCTCTGGCACTCGGCAGTTTTCCGTAAAGCTATCTCCACAAGGAGCAACTTTTCGCAAAGTGCAGATCGACGTGGCCAATCGTAGCGAATATCTGAGCATGCGAAATCATCGATGGCGCTTTTTGATTGGCAAGCTCGTGAGCATTCTTGTTTTTCATCGGAAAATAAATGTTGCGAAACTTTGACCGTTAGCTCAGAATTTAGCAGCATCGAACGACGCTAATGCGCGATCTAGCGACGTAGAAATGAAGTTTGATTATCGGTACGCATCCGCACGGTTGGTCAAGCAGATTAATCTTGGAATTTAAAAAGCTTCGTTACCACACCGTAATGTGACGCTCCAATAATAATCTATGGGTGATCCTGTCGAAAAAAACTGTCGAGAATGAAACAAAAATAATGGCCGACCAGTGTTGTTATTGCGTTGACTCAACGATGATTGTCGCGTTACGTTGAACCCGTGACGTCTCTCGCCAGCGCAACTCGACTTTCCGGTCACATTGTTTGTTTTCTTCTATCGTTGATTCTGAGACGAATACATCGTAGTACTCGAAGGATTCGTGAAAATTCTTAGGATTTGAATGTAAGAGACTTGTAACCGGATTGGGCTCGGTGTATGGAAGTCTGTGAGCGTGTGTTGAAAGTTTTCTCGTGCTCGTTGGCCGATTTCGTGGAAAATCTGCATTCTGATATTCTCGGAGATCGATGTTGACACATGGCCAAAAGAGAAAAAAGAGGAAAGCCTCGAATTTCTCTTCGTAGTCGTGTGTCGTCGGATTTTTCTTTTCTTTTTTTCGCGGGAGTTTCGCAATGGATGTTGACTCCGATAATCGTGACGATAGTAACGACAATGACAATTTGTCATGCCGCGAGGGTGCGGAAGATAATGTCTGCGGTTGATTCGAACAATTTTTGAATTTCGAGCGTCCAATAGTAGCGCGAGAAAAAAGATCTGGAGGAAGCTTGAGGAGCTTTTTTTTTCTTTCGTTTTCACTTTGTTTTGACTTTCGCACGAGAGTCCTAGTGTATATCAACATGGTTCACATACCGAGTGCTTACACTTATAATTTTTGGGCGATTACGCCCACTGAGGTCGTCGAATTGACATGCCTCATGCCAAATGGAGTTCTCATACCTTTTGAGACGAATCGCAACACAACGCTTGCAGAGATCAAGGAGGTAAGAAAAACAATTTAAAAAAAAAACAGAAAAGAAGCTTACCTTTCAATTTTTTTGACAAACAGGATCTCTGGGACGAAGCGAGTAAATATCCTCTGCACGGTACTCTCCGAGATGCCCCATCTTACGTTTTCTCCTGCATCAACTCAAACGCGGAAGCTGAAGAGCTCAGAGACGAGAGTAGACGTATCTGTGACATAAAACCTTTCTGCGCTGTTCTGAAAGTGATAGAGCGAGAGGGTGTCAAAGGGGACAGAAATTTGGACTCTCAGATAGGCGTTCTCATCGGCAAAGGTCTACATGAGTTCGTAACGCTTAAAAATTCGGAGGTCAATGACTTCAGATGGAAAATGAGGGTACTCGGAGATGACATCGCTCTTGCTAGGCAAAAACAGAAGTGGGTGGAAAAAGTGCACTACCAGTATCCACCGAGATTAGCCCCAACACCTACAATACCCAAAAGTATAGAGTATCGGCTCAAGGATGGAAATATCGTGCTTGTTACCAGATTCGAGAATACGGAGGTAAGTATATGTATTAATCAATTTGATTTGATATTTCAAGGATTCAGTCATTTATAAAGAACGAGACATAGTATGGAATTATGAAAAAATATTATTCTGTACATTATGTTGTATCATCATTTCTTATACGGACAGTCTTTATTCTTTTGATTTTTTACTGGAGATGAATACTATAGGATATTTTGGAGCAGCTTCTGGATTTTTTCTGACTGGATTGCCTGGTGGATCCACTGTGTCCTTTGCAAATCTCAGAGATTTTTTCTCTCTTTCGAATTTCTCTTTATGCACGAGAATGGATTTTTGATCCTGATTTTCTTTGTTTATCATAGGTTTTAGTTTTTCTCCTTTATTACCAAGAGTTGAAGAATTTTCTTTGTTTTGTTCTTTTTCCATTGATGGAGGTTTTCGATTATTTTCTTTAACGTGATCTTGAATTTTTGTAGAATTATAAGATCGTGGTTGTTGAGTTGTATCAATGAAATTGCTACAAATCTCAGTTTCATCCATCGACAACGTCTCTTCGTTCAACGATTTGAGACTTCCAATTGTATCGTCGACATCCGTTAAATCCAACTTTTTCGTCGAGAAAGGTTTCGGAAAGGTGATTAATTTATCAAAAGTAATAACAGTCTCGTTTACAAGTGTTGGTTCCGCGTAAGTGCTCTCGTTCTCGAAGAATTCTTCAGGCTGGATACTTTTGTTGTTCAGGCACTTTGTGATTGTTTCCAATATTTCTGAATTTTTACTTGATGGATCGCTTTCGAGATGTTTTTTTATTGACAGCAACTCAGTCTGTTGAATAACGTATAATTTCGAGTCAATCGTCCTTGAAAGAAATCAGTTATATTGAGGATCTTCTGACACATACTTCACCCGACAGTGCTTTAAATCGCCAATATCGTAGCTGTTTTCCCATCTTGTGTTTTTGCTCTTCATCCAGGAGAACCTTCAATGAATCATTTTCAATTTTTCCGCTTAGTTCTTCGATTAGCTTAGTTTTTGAGTCCACCAAAGATTGCAAATACCTGTTGGACAAAACAAGCTACTAACATTTGTGTCAGTATATACAAAATAGAATCTACTTCATTTTACTAACGTATAACTGTTTTCTGGTAATTGTTGACTTTTTGTATTTTGCTTCTGTTTCTTTTGTTCTTCTTTGAGTCTGGATTCCAGATCCCCGATTCGAGATTTATACTTTTCAATTAGACTTGCATCCTGCTGAATTTTCTCTACAGTGTCATCCTCCCATTTTCGCAACAATAAGGTCCGCTCAGCCTTTAATGATTTTATTTCTGCTTCTTTAGCCTGATATGTGCGTTTAGCCTCAAGGTAACTATCCCGCATAGCAGTCATTTGACCCAAAGTCATTTTTCGACGATCTTCAACCTCAGCAAATAATGAATTTCCTAAACAAATTTTTAAAAAATATACATAAATCCTTCAAAGTAATGTTCAATATAGCGTTCAACTTTTTTTTTCATACCCTTAGATTTTTCTGTGGGTTCAACTGTTTTCGTAGCTTCTAATTCTGCTTTACATTCCATCAATTCACCTTTTATTGACTCAACGACTTCATTTTTTTCTGTTAGCTGTTTTTTTGTTGCCTAATAATTTAAAAATATTTCAAAAAACAAATTATTGATTTCCTCTTTTATTTTTGTTTCTTTTAAAAAAAGAATTATATTTTTTTACTTACTGTAAGAATTTCTTTTAATTCATCCAATTCTTTTTTTATCATTTGACCTGTTTCTTCATAGTGTTTTCTTGTCTCTTTTTCTTGTTCCAAGAGCATTGTTAATACTTCTACTTGGGACTTCAATGATTCAGAATGGTCTTCAATGAATGTAGAGTGCTGACTCTGGTTGAGTACAGACAGTCTCTCTTCCGTTGTCTTTATAGTTTCTTGCAAGCTTCTATTTTCTTCAATTTTTTTAGATAATTCTAATTCCATTTCACAAAATTTGTCTTGGAATTCTTTAATCTGTTTGTGATATCTGATATGAAACAAAAATTTTCGATCAGAATGTAAATTGTAAATAAGAATGTTTTGTCAACAATGCAGTGTCAACAAACATGATTGTAATAAATTCCAATCAAGATAGATAATGAAAAGCGATAAACAATCAAGATATAAAATACTTCATACAAGTGGCAAAAAAAAAAATTCTTTACTTGTCTTCGATCTCATGTATTCTTCGATTTGTCCGAATTTTTTCTTGTTCCAGAGTTTGTTCCAAAATTTTCTGAAATTCTCCCATTTCCTCTTCCATATCGCGGCTGATTTCATATTTGCGATTGAGTTCGTATAATTCTTGCTTATATTGGTCATTTTCAGCGGATAACTTTGACACTTGAGCTTTCAAATAATTTACGTCTTCGTCATCGGCTCCCAAAGTTTCTTCGTTGCATCCAGTTGTGTCGGTTATCATTTTTTAGGTTATGCGTGCAATTTTTTCGTCTTTTACTGATTTGTCTCTCAGGTTTCACAATAACTTATAAAAAAATATCGATTGTACAAAAACATGAAGATCTGATGACTTTTAGACTTTATTTACATTATTTTTAATGAATTTTCACTTGATTATCGTAGCGTCTCTTTAACGGTCGTTTGAACGAAAAGTTTTCGCTCTCTCCTTCTCTTTGATTTCGAATTCAAATCGGTCGGTACAACAGATATCTATTTCGTCAGGCGGTTAAAAATTAAATCTCAAATATTGTTTTGGTCTCAATTGTAAATAAACTAATCAATGATTTCATTTTACAATTTTATAAACATATTTTTGAAAATGGTTACATTTACTTTAATACAATTAATCCAATTCCGCATTATTATATTTTTATTATTTCAGACTACTTTTACGTTTCAAATATCGCACGATACGACGCCACATCAATTGATGGTTCTAATCCTGAACAAGAGAGCGAACACGCTGATGTCCAAAGGAGAAAAACCACAAGATTTTGTACTCAAGATTTGCGGCCAGGAGGAATTTCTCATCGGGGAATACCCGCTTATACAATTCACCTACATACAAGAGTGTCTTGCAAGAGATGTGACACCAACCCTCGTGATGATAAGCGTCCAGAATGTCGTCGTCGACATAGACACTGTCCCAGAAAATCCAGAACTAGATGCTCTCAAGAGAGCGAGACCTTCTTTTTCTACCTTAACGCTTAGGAAAAAGGGCAAACACATATCAGCATGGAAAATCGATGATCTGTTTGTCTTCAATGTAAATGGAATTTCGAGACTCAATTCTGACGCAGCGCATCGTACAGTAGAGGTACATTCAATATTCCCAAAATTTAAAAATCGATCATTAATTTTGATTTGAATAACGATAATTTATTTTATGTTATATTATTGTTATTGTTTAGATTGGACTACAAGCCGGTCTCTTTCACGGTGGAAAATCGCTTTGCGAAAGCAAAAAGACCAAAGAAACAATCGTAAACTCTGATGGGAGTTCCGAATGGGAGGAAACGTTGAGATTCGATATAAAAGTGTGCGACATACCGCGTATGGCGCGCCTATGTTTTGTACTTTACGAAATAAGCAAAACCGCTAAAGGCCTGAAGAGTCGAAGACTTTGGAAGGATTCGAAGCAGGAATACTTCATAAATCCCTTGTGCTGGGCGAATACGACCGTCTACGACTTCAAGGGACAGCTCAAAACCGGTGCAATGACGCTTTATACGTGGCCATACGCGGAGGATATGCAAAACGAGGATTTATTGCATTCCTTGGGCACGGTCGTCTCTAATCCCCATATAGATCGCGCAGCGGCTCTCATGCTCACGTTTCCAAAGTAAACTTAAACACAACCAGATTTTTGATATTTTGTTATGTTAAACAGAAAGGTATCATTCAAATTTATATTTTATATTCGTTATTAATTATTTTTTATCATTTTTCAGTTATGGAAAAGAAAAATCGGTTCTCTATCCATCGCCCGAGAAAGTGATCGAGTATGCGACGAAGCTGGGTGAAACGGAGGAAAGAATCGACGAAGAACCAAACAGAGAGTCCGAAGCTAATCGGGTCCAACAGCTTGAACAACTAAGAGCCCTCGCTGACAGAGATCCGCTCCACGAGCTCCACGAGCAGGAAAGAAAAACGATGTGGGCTCTGAGACATCACTGTCTTCACGAGATTCCTTCGTTATTGTCAAAACTTCTACATTGCGTCGAATGGAACGATCACAGGTTCTTTCTCTCTACAAATCGAAAATATTTTATTAAAATCAGGGTTCTCGTCGTGCTCACATTTTTTTTTATTCAGGGAAGTTGCAGAGGCGATCGCTCTTGTTCAGCAGTGGCCGAAACTACCAGTCGAAAAGGCTCTAGAATTATTGGATTACGCTTATGCGGATCAGTCCGTTCGAAGTTTTGCAGTACGTTGCCTCATAGATGTCACCGACGAAGACCTCAGTTTATATCTCCTGCAATTGGTGCAGGCTCTCAAACACGAGAATTATTTGTCCTGTGATCTTACTGAATTTTTGTTAAGAAGAGCTTTGAATAATCAAAGAATAGGACACTTTCTCTTTTGGCACTTGAGGTACATGTTTTTACTATTGTTTCCTAAAATTCTGTTTACTTCGAAAATTTGAAGAATTTTATATTTAATATTATTCATACCTTATTATAGATCTGAAATGCATGTCGGAGCAGTGTCTGTACGTTTCGGCCTCATACTCGAAGCCTATTGTCGCGGCAGTCAGCAACACATGCGCGTTCTCTTTAAGCAAATGGAATGCTTGGACAAACTAAGAACAGCATCGGAGCAGGTCAAGTTGCGAAAAGATCGCAAAGCCGCGCTCCAAGGATTCCACGATTACATTCAAGAGCCTCACTGCCAGGAAGCTCTGTCGAACGTACTGAATCCTTTAGATCCAAGCTTTCGATGGAAGCACGTAAAGTGAGTATACAAAAAGTGAGCAATTCAAGCAAAAAAAAGAATGCGTGACTGACGAAACAATTTAATTTGCAGAATCGAAAGATGTCGAGTCATGGACAGTAAAATGCGACCTCTCTGGCTGGTGTTTGAGAACGACGATGTGTATAGCGACGATATTTACCTCATATTGAAACACGGCGATGATTTGAGGCAGGACATGCTTACTCTGCAGATGCTCAGAATAATGGATAAATTATGGAAGAGAGAAGGATTGGACTTACGTATGAATCCATATCGATGCATCTCCACAGAAAACAGAGTAGGCATGATTGAAGTTGTACTGAATGCAGAAACGATAGCGAATATCCAGAAAGAAAAAGGAATGTTTTCGGCGACAGCAGCATTCAGGTATTTTCAGTTCAATTAAATTTTCTTTTAGATAATAAATATACCAATAAGTAAATTTAGAATGAAATTTTTTAAATTATATAATCATATTCTCAAATTATTTTCAGACGAGGTTCGTTGCTCGCTTGGCTAAAAGATCACAATCACTCGGAAACAGCATTGAATAAAGCAATACAAGAATTTACACTGAGCTGCGCGGGTTACTGTGTTGCGACGTACGTGCTTGGGATCGCGGATCGTCACTCGGACAATATAATGGTGAAAAAGTCAGGACAGATGTTCCATGTGGATTTCGGTCACATACTAGGTCACTTCAAGGAAAAGTTTGGATTTAGACGAGAGCGCGTGCCCTTCGTACTTACGAACGACTTTGTTCATGTAATAAACAAGGGACAAACGAAGAAGGGCCAAGCCGTCGAATTTCAACGATTTCAGAGCTATTGCGAGCAAGCCTTTCTCGTTCTGCGTCGTCACGGTGGTCTTATACTTTCTCTATTCGCGATGATGATCTCAACGGGGTTGCCAGAACTCTCGTCCGAAAAGGATCTCAATTATCTTAGAGATACTTTGGTAAGTATTATTTTTTTCGTGTTTTTGATTTAAGTAACACTTCTTCAGGTACAACTGATAATACTAGACTAATACAAAAAAAACGTGACAATTACGTGACAATTTGAAAATTGACATCATATAATATTTGTTAACAGGTATTAGAAATGTCGGAGAGCGAGGCACAAAAACATTTCAGAAGCAAATTTGACGAAGCTCTGTGCAACTCGTGGAAAACGTCGTTGAATTGGGCCTCACACAATATGGCGAAAAACAACAAGACGACATAAGACCGTCAAGAGAGGCGACGACGAGAATAAAAAGGCGGAGAAAGTTGCTGCGAGAATTCTAAGACTGCACGTGCTCAAAAGTAAGAGGAGAGAACCCTAATATACCGGCAGATTAGACAATTAAAAATGAGAACCAGATGGAGCGAATCCTGCGTGGGATTTTTCCAAAAAAATAGAGAAAAATATGCCAATGATTAAAACGACAATTTTCGTGTTATGTTCTTTTTCACACGTTCGTATCTAGAGGCATAATCCATAATGCTTTCTTTTACGCTTGGTTGTTAGAATTGAGGCGCGCAAAATATAGTGACTCGCATTGTGATAACCCAAAAAGCAATACACGCGTTACTCGCACGAGGGAACACGGCGTTCGCTCTCTTTCCATTAACGACTTAATTATAGTCGGACGGAATGTCGTCCTCAGTACTTCGCGAAAATACAACGGAGCGTCAGCGACTATTTGAAACAAAGAATTATACTAAAAGTCAAATAATTTCCGCGTTGGGTGCAGAAAAAAATAACGTGATAAACCGTTCGAGTCTCGAGGAGTATATTCTTTTCTTCATTTTCCTTTGTTGCGAATCTTCGACCTCGAAGCGACCATAGTGAGAATTGTATTCAACGGCGCGTACGTCGGATCGATGCGGGAAAAATGTTCGGTTGTGAAATCCCGCATTTAAAATATGACTCTACGATAAATGAAAATTAAACGATGGCTGTAATTCGGAAATAAAATTATATTCGAGATTAAACGTTCACGCTCGATGGATCGCTAAAATATCGATAAAATAATGAGAGAGAGAAATGCGATGTGATTTGACTCCGCTCTGTTTTTAAAACTTTGAAGAGTCATTCAGCATGAGAAAAGGACAGAAAAGAATATAGATATAAGAAAAGAAATGGAAAGAAAGAGTGTGATGGAAAAAAGTATACACATAATATATATTATACGAAATATCCTTGTAAGGATCCTGATGCAGTCGCCAGGACAATACGCGACTAACTACAAGTCTGTGAAAAAAAAGAATTAGCAACGGGGTGATCCTCGTCCCGATTTCTTCAAAGAATTTCGAGCTTTGTAAATTCGCGTGTAAAAAAAGAAACTAGATAAGTATTTGAATCTAGAACTTTTCAAGACACAGTACAATAAGCGAAGTAGGCATGTCAGGCCAATCATAGTAATAATATTGATGATAAAATAGTGATAAAAATAATGATACCGAATGACGTAGATAGTGCCAATAGTGGGAATTATTGTTTCTTTAATTTCCATGTTCTGTGTAGCATAAATTCGTTTTAGAGAGAAATGGAAGAAAAAGGAAGAAGAAAAATCGCGGAAGGGTTTTGGAAGCTTGCAGAGCTCATATTTTTCACAGACTGTCTAACGATAACTTGTAATTATGAAATGCAAAGTAAGAAAGCTGAAAAAAGTCTCGCAGATTACAAATTTTTTCACTTTTTTACGATCCTTCGTTTCAATTTTCTTTCTTCTTCGTTTCTCGTTTCGCGTGGCAAGTTTGCGATCTCGACTGACAAATTCTAGAAGTGTAAAATTTAGCCACGTGTCGAAAAATTGTAAAATCTCGAAACATAGCTTTGGACTAAGCGAGAGAAAGAAAAGGAAAACAAATTCGATGTAAGATGCGAGATGTCGGAGAATTTTCTTTTTTATATTAAAAAAAAAATTCTTCGTCCAGGGCATTTGCGATGAATAATTCGAGGGAAAAACGATACTTCGTTATTCTGATAAACGGCCTTTCCTCGCTCGTCAATAATTCAACGTAATTTATTTTTAACATTATTTTATAAAAAATGGTGGAGCTAAGCTGTAATTTTTTGTTTTTCATATTGAATTTTGGGATTTCGTCCTTATTGAGGAAACGCAGATCTATTTCAGAATAAAGAGAAGTGTTTGGCGGAGATGAGCCTCCAATTTTAAGAATCAGTAGCAAACTGATGCGATGGTTAAATTTACAAAGTTATAATTATAAATAAGGAACAGAAACGGATGAAATGCGTGCCTGTGGGTATTACTCAAATTTGTACGTTGAGAGAAAAGGAAGGTGTAAAAATAATCAAGATTTTTTTTATGAAGAATTTGCGAAGAATTTCTTACGAAAATCATTATCTGAAAGACACAAAAATTTATTCTTTTTCCCCTTCGATAAAAAGTGTCTATCACAACTAGGGTAAAAATTGTGATCGGTTGTGATAAAAATGCAACTCGCAATGCATCGATCCATTTATTTTAATCTAAGGATGGATCGATGATCAAAAAATCTCTCTCATTCACCTGAACTTTTCCTCTTTCTCTCACTCTCGCTTTCACTTTTTCAACCTCTTTCTCTCTCACACACACGCACAACCACACTCTAACTCGTATTATAAAAAGAAATCTAAATAAACGAATAAAAATAAAATGAAATAAAATAAGAATGAAAAATATTTCGCGATGGATCGACTCTTTTTTAGTTTTGGTCGCAATGCAGCCAAACTCAATGCAATTATTATCATTACTATTACACCACTGTCGTTATCACTATTGTAATTGTTTCTTTATTCTCTTCATTTTTAAATTAACATCGTACTATTATTGTAATTATTATTATTATTATTATTGTCACTATATTATAAAAAATCTGCCACAAACCAATCGTCGTATGTGTAAAAATTTGTCATCTTACGTTTATTGAAACGAAAAAGGGAGTATAAAAACAAAATTAAAAATTCACGATTTTTCTCGGTCTTCTTTTTCGCTAGTTATCTTCCTTTTCTTGTAAAATTATACACGATGGAAGTCTGGAACTGATCATATCTAGAATTAAAAAATAAAACAATGATCGACCAAGTCTCTGTAACATAATAAAAAATTATTTAGAAAATGTCTGAGTGTTAAGTCGCCAACTTTTTTTAACTATAACATTGACAATCATCTCAATTACAGCAGATTATTTGCTTCTACAATTACTGATACGTAGAACAATTTTTTAAACGTCAGCAACAGTGCGTTCGTTATTCATCTCATTCAATGTGAAAAACGGAGACAATTTTGCTGTTCGAATGGTGGGATATTTAAGATGAGTTTGAGAGATACAATATGCAAAATAGATTTACTATTTTCTCGAAGAATTTTAATAATTTTCGAAAGGCAAGAGAATGAAATTTTTGTTGTTGAAAAAAATGACGCGAATTTTTTTTTCATTGCAAATTGGATATTTTCAGAAAAAACTTTGTATTCAAATTTTTTCTGATAGACGAGACTGAAACATCGCCTCAGGCATTAAAAATTTTCAGCAAATATAAATAAATGCTAAATATCAAATAAAATTGAGTGTCGACAAATGGGATCAGGAGCACAAAATTAGATAATAATCTCAGCACATTTATAGATGAATTATATTTCTCTGAATATTTTTCACACATTATTGACAATATTTAGATTTTTGTATGTCTAATTACCGAGGCATTGACATAATGTGCAAAACAAGTTGCGATATAACATTTTCGGTTGCAACAGTAAGGAAACGGAATAAAATTCTGTCATTTTATGTTCTCTCATTTCTAGGATCAGAACCGTAGAGATCCCAAATCTGATTCAAATAGTCTAGCCACGCATCGGCCTTCTGTTCGCCTGTTTTAACGGCGTGGTGCATGGCGGCGTAACTCCTAAATGAATGTGTCGAGAAGCATCTGTTCCTGTAATATTCCATCGATAAAATAATTCGTCTACCGATATTTAATTATTTTTTTCTTTAGAAATAAGAGTAAGAAGAATTATCTTAATATCTTAGTCATTAATGATGTATCTTTTCGACGATTCGAAACTCGATTCACTTAGAAAAAAATATTAAATATTAAAATAAAATAAAATATTAAATATTACTCTAATCATAATTACTGCAGAACTGGAGTATTTTTTCATCAATTCTCGAATGATTTCGCAATTCGGATGAGCAATGAGGGAATAATCGAGAGCAACAAAATTCTTAAATTTGTGTTCCCGGAACATTCTTTCACATGTAATCAATTAATTATTAATTCTGAAAAAGTGGTCGAGAAAAAAGAGAAAGAGTCGCTGATAGGTATGTATGTACCTGCATTCCGCGTATTTTGGATCATGATAGCCGTGTGTATGGTCGAAACAGATTTGGCTGAGCGTCTGCAGATATATTGCGTTGTAAGTGCCTCTGCATTGGATGTTGTTAAATGCAACCTCCGAATATTGGTCCGGAGTCACCTGTTCGGGGAGCCAACAAGAAGTCATCGGAAGAGTCACAACGATCGCGATCACCGAGAGAATAAAAAGAGACAATACGGACGGAGATGACCTTCCAAATCTCCCGAAGTTATTAACATCGGTTTCCTGCATTTTCTGAAAATAAGAAAAATCGAGGCTGAATAGAAAAATAATTTACTCCACGTTTATAGTTCCTGGAGAAAATTTTTCAATTTTTTTATTTATATCAGATTGTCCAATTACGGTCCAAAATGCTTTCGATCGTAACTTTTGTGACTCAAAAATGCAACTAAATTTATTTGATGTTTCGGTCACCAATAAAACAGTGGAAGTTCATTATTTTTATTTTACAAATTATTGGCGACCGCTTACTAAAAAAAAACACTTCAAATACTTCTTTTACGTGAGAAACGCTCGAACCTCCTTAAATATCATTGGATAAATGCTAAATCGACTTTATAAATAAATTGAATTGATTGAAAATGTAGATAATGTAAATAAGAAAAATCGAGGCTGAATAGAAAAATAGTTTATTCCAACTTCAGTTCCTGACGTAGAATTTTTCAATATTTTTATTCATATTAGACTGTCAATTTATGATCCAAAATGCTTTTAAATATCATTAGATAAATGTTAAATCGATTTTATAAATAAATTGAACTGACTGAAAATGTTGAAATTAAAATATTCTTATATTTATGATGACTTTTGTATCCGATTTTTCACAAACATTTTTATTGACGAGATTGATACTTGGATTATTGTTAAAAATATTTAGTTAGCAAAATGAATAAAATTTTTTAAATGTACATTACAGTAAGAGAATACTCAGCTGTCAGCATAAATGATGAAACTAAACATGCCATCCAATATCCGAGCTATATATTTATTGGTGAAATTGTAATATTTTATCCACGTTATCATGGTTTGGAATGTGCTGATTTCATTTGTTTTTCTATAAAAGGTTCGGCACGTTGCTCCAGATATCGATAAATAATCAGCATTGTAATTTTGAAAAATTATTTTCTAAACGTGCAAATAACAAAGAAATGTATTAATTACTTAATTTGTAAATATTCAAATTGATATGCGATAAATTTAACTAGAATTGTTCTTGACGTCAATAGGACCTTGGGATTTATGTCATGAACTTCACTTTTGATACATTTTTTTTCAAATAATAATATTCAGTAGCTTTGTAATTAACTTTGATGTTATTTTTTTAATTGCATATACAATCCATATATCGAAAGAGTGGCTTCAAAAATAATCTCCTGAAATACCACAATTTTTCTTATATTTGAAGACGTGCTAAATCGTTTGAAAAAATAAATTTTTTCACGTTTCCAATTATTCGAGTGCATTTTAGTGTTATGTCGCCATAAATCTAAAAACATGCTGATACAGGATGTAAACAAATTGTTATAGCACATTCTAGGCACGTATTGAAAATAGCGAGAAATTTCCTCGATATCTGGCGACTTGCTAGAATTATACAAAAAAAATGTAATAAGAGCACGTTTTTAATTATATTGGTATTACAAATACCGTGTAATTGGAAACGTGCTAATATGCTATATTTTCTATACACAATTTCATCTCCTGTATGTTCTACGGTTCTACTCTTTTTTGGATTTCGTATAAATCGTATCTTAGAAAAAAACTTTTTTGAAAAGTAAAAAAGTACGCCAAGTAATGAAATAATTGTTACAAAAATTACATGAAACCATTTTGTAACCAAGTAAAAAAATATATAAAAAATTTTTTTACATCGATTCGACTTTTAAAAATTGGCTGTTTTGGTAAATTTAATTTCATATTTAAATTCAAAATTCTTTTCTCGCAAAGAACGTATGTCCAATATGAAGGAAAACTTCTTACATCCTTCTGACTCCAAGAAACAGCACCGGTACGAAAATTGAGATTTTTACTCTAAAAACTAAATCTCCGGAACGGGTGGATGGATTGACTTCTAACAAAAACCAATTGATAGAGAAAAATCAACAAAAAATTGACCTATTTTTTCAGATTTTTTACTCCGCCCATTCCTCCGTGAGGAAGTCTTAAAAAATTAGAAAAGTCCAAAAATCGTCATATTTTCAGAAGACTAAAGAACTCCGGTCGCCGTGTTAAAAAGTGTGTCCAATTTGACTGGGGTAACCGGCTATAAGGCCAAGCTATCCTACCCCAGTTAACAAACGAGTATATCGAAAATTCCCGGCCTCACTTTTCCCTATAGAACTGGAGTTCTTTTACTCTTCTGAATTCGTTGGCTGGAGCAATCTTTTCTCTTTTTCTTTCATACTTGGCGTCGAGCCGCTACCGCGTCTCTTGATAACATTTAATTTGTGATTAATTTATTATTGCCAAAATATTCGAACAATTTTAATAGGTATATTAATTTTGTACGTTTTAGAAACTTTTAGTTTTGGGAAAGTCAAAGTTATCCATTTTTGTATTTTTTTTTCGAATTTCGTAATTAAAAAAAAAATGTTTCATGTATTCAAATGTTCTATTAAGGTATATATTCTATAGTTTTTTCGATTTCTTAGGATTTTCTTGAAAATTTGCACAAGCCTTCTTTGATATGACCTATATACGTGTACCAAATTTCAAGAGGGTTTACCACGTAGATATTGAAATATTTATTGTTGAAAATCACAATTTTTAGTTCTCTCTCATAAGAGCCCATATATGTTAAATTTGCGATTTTCAATCCTTAATATCTTCTAGATGGTGAAACGTCTTGAAACTTTGCATGTCTCTTTTTAGTACACTAGAACCCCTCTTAAGTCATACTCTCTTAAGTTGTGAACCCCTCTTAAGTCATATAACAAAAATCAGCGGCTTTTTGGGGGAAGAGGAGAAATATTACTTAAGAGAGGTTGTGCCGAACCAACTGTATGACTTAAGAGGGTTTCGAGTGTACTTCGAAGAAGGTTCCTTTAGTTTTTTAAAAGAATTGTAAGATTCATTTTTTTATACGTATGTAGCAGCTCAAGGTCATGTTAGATGACCTTGATTTATGAGTATGTTGTTCTTGAACCAATTTGCAACAACTTTCCCTAATAAACATAAGCTCAAAAACCGCATGCTACAGAGATAAACTAACTATGACAAAATTCATTGATTTGACGGCATCTGTAGAAGTACCTTAAGGTGGCCCATCAGTGACATCGCTAGTCAAAGTCGTGACGTCACAAAATTTTATGCCAAATATCATAACTTTTAACAAAATGTAAATGTAAATAAACATGAATAATTATTATCACTTTCATAAATCTCACACGCGTTAGGCATCATAAAATATAATTTTCTAGACGACAATTTGACTGAAATCT
>JAPYYX010000313.1:31897-121840 GCA_030522605.1 Cremastinae sp. B BG-2022a | reverse complement strand
AAATATATTTTTTTCACCCATAAAAGTGTGATTTTTCCCGATTTTCAGCCATTTTTAGCGATATTTCGCAATTTTTTCAAAATTTCGAGGCTCTGCGGAAAAAGTCACTACAGATTCCAATACAGCGCATCGAATTACACAAGAATCGTGCTTAGATTGGTCGGAAAAAAAATTTCCCATAGATAGAAGTGCGATTTTTCGCCATTTTTGGCCATTTTTAGCGGTTTTTTGCATTTTACTCGAAAATTTGGAGGTGTATTGGCCAATCTGAACCCCAAATTTGAATTCAGCGCGTCAAAATACATAAAGATAGGTGGGTCCGGTCAAAAGTAATCGCCACTTTTTTTTTTGTGTGCCGGTGTTATTATTAGGGTAGGGTAGGGCAAAATGGGGTACTTAAGAAAAATTGTCGATTCCAAGGGTTTAAATATCCTGAATTTCTTGTTTTTTAATCGCAATTGAAGGAAACAAATTCAATTTTCAGCTGAAATAAAATTTTCATTAGAAAAAAAATTTTTTTTTCCATAATTTGTTAAGTTAATGATTTATTTTAATTTTTGTTTAAATGTGTTTCATTACCAAAGAAAATGATCTTTTTCGATCTGCTATGTCAATTGATTTTTCATTTTAATTCTTGTTTAAATATGTTTCTAAACTACCAAATACAATGTTCTTAGCAAATAAAACTATTTGATATTAAATTTTGTCAAATATTGAAATATTGAAAATTTTCACCAAATTTTTGGGGTACCCCATTTTGCCCCCCCTACCCTATTCTGCCCTACCCTACCCTAATAAATCATTATTATCATGAAAGTATCGATAATTGCCGATATCGATCGAATAATAATTATAATTATTATTTTGATTAATTAATTATTTTATGAATTATTATGTTTTTTCAAATGCTTTCGGCTAGGGTTATTGACGAGGATTTTTTCATAAATTAATAAAAAAAAGAATAACTATTCTTTCAACGGGTGTCCGATGACCTTTGCAATTGTATTTAAGATTCGTGTTTACAAAGTTTTATTTAGGAAATTTGGAAAATCATTTCCACGTGAAAATCTATAGGACCATCTCAAATGGAACAGATAGATGAACATTTCATAAGTCAGTCGAACCTTTTTTTCTCGCTCCTTTTATCGCGGTCTATTTTACTAATGATAACGGGTGTGAACGGAGTCCGGGAATGGGCTCGCGTGTCGTGACGATCTTATCCGACGAGTGATCGTTTGACTCATCGTCACTGTTTCTCCTTTGAATTTTTACACGGTGTCTCGCACGCGTACGAGCCAAACGAAAGAGAGAAAGAGAGAGACGGAGCGAGTATTCCCGAAGCAACTTCCCGTTGCATGCTCGATTTTTTACGTTTTATGTTTTTCGTGTGCAAAAATCAACGTTCATGCACGTAGAAAAGTTGAAAATCTCATACAAAGCTTATGTCACTTTTCGACGAATTTATCTTTATAGTTTTGTGACACGTGTCGCGTGTATTTCACCGATTTTCTGCCGTAGCGAAAATCTCGATTTCTCCCAGTTCGTTTAACCGAGGCTCGTCGTTTTCCAGGTTGACAAGAGCCAACGAGAAAAAGGACGACGATCTCGTTGAAGGCTCGACATTTCTCGTTCACCGAAGTTGCATAAATGAACATTCACAAAATATGAGATCGCGTTGGATTTTCTAAATATATACACGTTAAACTTACTTTTGCCTCGTCCTCGTCAGTCATTCTTCAATTTGACTCAAATTTTCGATTCGTGAAAATTCTCCGCACTGGAGAGAATTTATCTTCTTGCTCTACCGCTTGCGTATTCGTCCCTTTGTTTACGTATTTTTTCAATTTCGATGAGCGTTCACATGCGCAGCTTGTACCGTAATGCGACAATAACAAGTCGAACCCTTCGTCTCTCAACTACCACTCGGCTTTCCTTGCTCCCTATATCTTCCCCACTCTCTTCTTCACGATTGTTCTTCTTTTTCCTTGTTATTCTTGGCTTACTCAATTTAAGTCTTGCCCCTATAATCGAGGCAATAATGTAGCCTCCCGCGAGGGTTGCCAGCTTTCTTACCTCAAGTTATCAATACACTTTTGCGAAATCTTCAGGAACGAAAATATTAATTCTATCCTCAACTAACACTGAGAAAAAATATTTCAAAGTGTTTGAAAAAATCAATAAAATATTGACTGCAGTTTCGGTAAATATTAAGTAGAGAAAATATAAATATTAATATATTACTACAAAATTTGCATAGCTTGAAAAATATTTTCTAAACATTACAAGTAATATTTTAAATAATCTAATTCCATTTTGAATATTTATTTATGATATTTATGAACAAACAACATTCTGCTAAAATTAATTTATAAAAATTCTGAAAATTATTAAACAAATGATCTAGTAATTTTTGAAGAAATTGTGATAAGATAAGAATATTTTTCTCTAAAAAATGAGAATGAATTTCACAAATAGTGAATTTTTAATTTTTAAATATTTTTGATTTATAAGATTGTATTTGAAGCTTCCTCTGTGTCATTCATATTTAGCATAAACGAGTTTGTGAAAATGTCGACGATGGAGTGGATTCGAAAATTCATCAAGACGAGAAATTGTATTGTGTGTCCGTATGCGGCGAGTATAGGAATACTCTACGACGAAGAGAAGTAGTACCAGGCTGTAACAAGTCGGACACGCCAACACCGCTCGACTTACCCTTGCGAGCTTTCCAGTGACGTCAATGTTCCGCAGCTCTCTCGGTACGCACACAGAGTCACCAAAATATCGTGTATATGCGCCTGAAAATTTATCACGATCTAGCTTGGAAAACGCTCACCCTCGACGTACACAAAAAGTCAATCCCTGCAGCGACCCACATTATTTGACGATCAGTATAACATTTTTTTACGATTCTCAATTGATGAAAACAGAATAATTTTTTCTAACAAATAAATTTATTTAAAGATTTTTTGTTTATCGAGGTAAATAATATTTATCGAAATTATTTTTCACAAATAGTTTTTAGACTCCGAATTTTATAATCAAATGTGCTGACAAGTGATGAGAGAAAAAAAGCAGAAATTCAGATAGACGACAGACAGAAAAAGAGAGAGGAGTACACACAAAATGTTTGCGTAGTATAGATCACGGAGTGAAATAGCGCTAATTGCGATCTCACTGTTTATTATTAGGATTCTTTTCTACTTTATAGACTCTAGGACAAGAATCATTATAATCGTACCGTCATCATTTAAATCGTCGTAAATCACTTTACATCATCGTCACAGCGCCCTTTGTTTAGTAGCTTTTTTTCCTTTGTTTTTTTATATCTTTTTTCACACACATACCTTTAAAATCTCCACTCATTTTCGAATTGATTGATCACGAATTTACGTGCCTATCGCAAGCTCTCTTTTATTGTTTGAATTGTTTCCGAATGACGAAATATCGTCCTTGATGCAAAATAATATTTTGTCATTCATTTTCTGGTCCTGATGGTTCAGCAAACTCTTTGATCTAGGCCATCGGTCTATGTCATTATTTTGTAAATACTCTTTCAGCGTGAGAATTTTTTTTCTCCGGACGATGATTATTACATTATTTTATAAAATTTTGAATCAAGCGATTTCTCAAAAATAATGTTAAATTCTCGATCGTCCTTGAGAAGAAAAATATTTTTTCGACGATTATTCACGTACATATTTTACATCACGTCGAGTGCTAATCATTTTTCGATAAATAATGCTCTGAAAATCCACGAAGATCGATTCGTTCTAGAGTCCCATTTTCCTTTTGCGCATTGGCGGCTCTCGTTTGGCCTGCACACCTATATATGGGGCATTTCACGCTAAATCTGTCACTCTTTTGCCTCTGCATCTCCGATTTTTTAATTATTTTTGTATGTTTTAGTAATCCTGAAAACTACCCTCTGTTATGAAGCAAATACGACTTTTCAACCATTTAGAATATATTAATTGACGAAAAATTATGTTACGAAATGCCCATGATTTTTCGAAAAATCGACCAAAGTCCACTTTTTTTCAAAATGATTATTTTTAAACATTTTTTGAAATAACTCATAATAAAGTTTTAAAAAAAATTTAAGTGAAAAGTAATCGATACTGAGACATAAAAATAAATGACGAAAAATTCGAAAATGCAAAAACAATGGTGATGTAGCGTGGAATGCCCCATATACAGCGCACAGTCACTGAAGGAAGTTTCGTTCCAATCATATCGATCACGTTTTTTGTTCTCTCATTTCCATAATTTCCTCATTCTCGCCGTATTCCCGCGGAATCCTCTTAGTTACTGACCTTTTTTTCTCCGTTCCTCTTTTTTTTCGTTTATAACATCCATTAAAATATTTAATAACAGCACGTCCATGATGAGGTACGTTACAAAACTAGTACAAAACTAGCAACTAGGTACAAAAATCGTAATTAATCGTTAATAATGAAGGCCGCCCGGGAAACTGCCAGGGACCATAATATATCCGTTCAACTTTTTATTTCCTCTCTCTCTTATTTATTATCTACGTTGCCCTTCTCTCTCCTTTTTCTTACTTTTACCCTTCGTGTTTTAATTATTTTTTTTTTTAGTTTTTTCATTATTTTTTATTTCGAATTGCTTTCTCCCTCTCGTTACGTTCGAGTTACACGGCGAAATTCGCGGTCCTCGAATTTCATTGTTCTTGTTTTTTTTCGTATCTCTGACGCGTGAAAGGGAAAAAAAGAATTAGCGATTAAAGACATAGTGAACCGAATTTCGCCGTATCTTACGATCACCCCGAACGCCCCTTTCATCAACGATTAGAATTTTTTAGAATTTCGTTACACACATCGCTGAGGGTTCTCCTTACTCCTTTCATTATTTATTCATAACTATTACTCGTTACATTAGCATTATATTCTTTTTTTAACGTGCTCCGTTTAATACTGCTGAGTTTGGCGATTTTCACATTCACCGAGCGATCCAAGACGTATCCGTCCTTCCTGAGTTTTTTTCAACCCCTGGCTCGCTATTCACCCCAGACACGACTCGGTCGAAAGTTCGATCCGTTTTCATTTCCAGGAAAAAGAGCAAGTACGAAAACTCAAAAAGTTTTTTTTATTACAATTTTTATTTTCAATTCAAAATTTCTTTTTTCTATTTCCGAATATGAAACGAAATAAATTGTCCTGATTTATGTTTTAAATCAATTGCTCGTTTTGGAGGTGCACGAGTAGTTTGCTTTTTGAAAATTATAACTATCGTGTTATTTTTTAGCGTAAAATCGCCTTAAATTAGACGAATAATGAAAGAATAAGAGAGGTAAGGAAGAAGAGAAAGAACAACAGGAAGAGAGAGCAGAGACAAAGAGACAGAGAGATAGAGAGAGGAGAGAAAGAGAAAAAGAGAAAAAAGTTAATATTGGAGAGACGGTGAATAAATTCGTAGCTGTTTTTTCTTTCTTTTTTTTAATATATAAATCGCGTATATTTTTTTTAACTTTTTCAATATCGTATATTCGTGTATCGAGAATTCATAAATGTATAATATATAATTTTTAAACAATGATGTAATCGATCGTAACTCGTTTTATCCCTTCGATAAAATCCCGTGGCCTATCACTTAAACCTTATTTCTTCTTCTTCTTATTTTCTTTGTAATAATTACTATAACATTATTTACATTCCGTCGATTCGTCGTTTTTCTTCCATCTCTTTAACAACTAATTCAAACATTTTTCTTCTCCTTCTTTTTTATTCTCTGATTTTTTTCGTCATTCATAGCGAAAGTTCTAGATTCTAGCTAGTATTTCTCGCTTTTTTTCAATCGCACTCTTTCCCATTCTTTTCTCCCTCTTTGCCTCTCATTGATACTCTCCCTTTTAAACGTTGTCAGGATCTCTCGTACAATGGGCGCTTTTTAATTAAAGATCCAATACGCCACCCTGTTTCGTGGTGAAACAATTTATATCATAAATCAAATCAATAGATGTGAAACAAATTCTTAATTTATTAATAATTCATGAGTGACCGGGTGATCGGTGTAAAAAAATTCTTTCTTACAATAAAAATTATGAAATGTTTTTTTTTTCGAAGGCGCCCCTTTCTGTTATTTTCGCAATGCGTGCTCATTTAATCTGACTTTACCTTTAATTTCTTTTTTTCGCTTCACATTTTTTTTGCTCTGTATCGTTGTCGAACAGATACGAAATCACGAACCTTTGATAACGAAGTTGGCAGTCCCGCTGCGTGCCCACGTCTATAAGCCTAATTAACGCTAAGCTCTAATTTTTGTATTTCTTTTTTTTTCACATTCGAATGATGTACATACACGCGATGCATCGAGCGGAACCAATAATTTTTTTCCCATCCGTCTCGCTGAGAATCGTCTGTCACCTCTCGTCAGATTTTTTTTCTCGATTTTTTCGCGTTATCACCGATTACTTGAAAAATACTATTGATTGGGCTCATTATTGGTAATTGTCGTTGACACTGACGTTTTTTTTTTGACGAAATGTTTTTCGAGAATCGATTTACTTCGTCGTAAGCGAGGGATAGAATATTCCATATGCAATAGTCAAGTTGAAATACGCAAAAGTTGCAAACGGATAACGAGAGATCTATTTTCCAATGGCTGAAGAAAAATTGACATCTAGCGAGACAGGAACGTTTTCACTGTTTTCTTCTCTTTCTTTTTTTTCTCTCCACAGATGGGCTTTCGTGAAATTAATTTTTTGATTAATTTTGCGGATTTCTTTCGTGTCGCTTCACCGACTCGAGAATTCTTATTTCACAAATTTTTTAGTTAACAAAAATGCCATTTGTCTAAATTTAAAAAAATTATTATTTCGCAAGCGAGTTCCCAGCTCCGATGTGCAATTCAAAATGCGGGAGTGATTCACGAATTGAAATTCGAAATAGTGAAAAAATCAAGCTAACAACTACAACAGTCATTCGATAAAGGAAAAATCGTTATTGAATTTTTCCATTAATTTTATTATTTACCTGCTCGCTAGTTCCTCACGGTTAGTCTGTGTCTTTGCGACTTTCGCTGATTGCGCTACGCTTTTTATTTTCTCGTCTCCTTCGCTTCAATCGCCATTTATTTTCAAAAGATTACGAGGACGCTTTTGAAGAATATGAAAAAAAAAAATAAATAAACGCGTATCGGAACATCAATTCGGTCCGTTACGGGGCCGTCTCTCGCTCACGTCGGCCAGGTTTTGGAAATTTCTTGTTACCATACAAAAATTCATACAAAAAAATGCTTATCGACAGCCGAACCGGTACCAAAGTTTACCAACATACCCGGATAATATTAACAATTATTATTATTTTTTTATTCATTTTATACGCTGTTTTTTTTTCTTTCGAATATAATAAGTAAAGCTCTAATTGATATTGATATTTTCCTTTTAAGGTAATAAGTTGATAAATCATTAATTTGCGTCTGACAAGCGAATTATTTTCAGGAGGCTCAGCTACGACCCCGTAAGCCAAATTTTTAAAATTATTTACGAGCTCGCGCAAGCTTTCGAATATAAGCACCTCTGCTTTCAGTTCCGCCGTTTTTTTTTTCTCGTAGAGACTTTCCATCGAGTAGTTTCGTCCTTTCGCAACACGTTCGGGTCAGCACGTCACATTCATAGAGGCATCTCCGTTAATTGACTATATTTTTACTTCTCCATATACTCGTTTTTAATAATAATATAATTAATATACCATTTTTTTGGATTATTTGTTCATCTTTTTTTTTCTCTTGTCAATCGAACGTGCACGACGCACGTTTCACAGTTCGACTACAACATTTATTGAGCGTTATCTTACGATGTAGAATAGGCAACGATTATTTAACTTTTTTTATTTTTTTTATTCGAAACATTCAACCATGAGTTTTCTCCGCAATCGCGATTTTTTTCAATTTATCTTTTACTCTATCTCATTATTGTTTTTTTTTACCTTTTTGTTTGTTTCGTTAGTAACACGATGGATTGAGCGAAGCGCAAATATTTGCTCATCAGAGAGATTCTTTCTTCTTGTTATTTCACACCGAAACGCCAGAAATTGTTCGTAAAACGAAGCTGGCGGTACAAATTCCGGATATTCGATCGCCCGGCCATCGCCTCGTTTCCTTCAATCGAGAGTTCCCACATATTTTTTTTCTTCTCGGGGGAAGGAAATTAGGATCGCGAGCGATCGAAGATGCTCTACGAATGCAACGCGCTTCATTTCGCGTCGCAAGTTCCTCTTCCGTGATTTTTTTTGGACTTTCTTAAATTTTGTTCCTGGTCAAGTTTTGAAACTTTTGGCTGTTGATGAATTTTCGTCGATGTTGTGTACATGGGTGTTTTTCTTCTTTTTTTTCATTTAGTTTTAATCGTCGTCATCGAGGCCAAGCAACTCCGGTGGAAGTCTTCGGTGACGGCAACAGATCGTGAGACAGAGAACCCTCGCGGCGAGACGAAATTGGGGGCTCAAAGTACCGAGGACCAAAGCTTTCCAGAAGCCATTCGTTACGCCGATCCAGACGACGGCGAAATTCAGGAACGGGACCTGAATCCATTCAAGCAGAATAAAAACATAGAAAATTCATTAATTTGTCAATTTTTTTCTGAAACTTTTTAGACGAGTCTCTAAATATTTATTTGGTTATTATTGATTACACCGGTGTAAATACGGTTAATATTTTTGTTCACTCTGACAAGATCAGAATAAAAATCACGCTCGAATCGTTCGTTCACTAGTTGAATTTTCCAAATTGTAATTTCTATTTTATCAAAAAAAATATTTCTCCTGCATCGACGAAAGATCGTTGAAAAAATTATAAAAATTTAGATTTCAGGAATTCGAGAAATAAATAAAAATTACCTGAGGTGGCCCGTTAAGGCTAGAGTAGATCCTGAGTCCGGCGTACGGTGCCCAGGAGACCCAGAAGGCCATAACGAGCACGAAGGACATAATGTGGCTTGGATTGCTGAGATTTTCGGACAAGGCGGTCGCGTACTCCTTGTCGTGTATAGGTACGCCGGACCTCAGGCGTCTCATCATCGAGAATATGTAGAAGTAAGTGTACACGATTGTTATGATCGAGGGACCGAGTACGAGGATCGAGAGGGTGATCGTGTAGGCGGCCATGTTTCCCCAGTCCAGCATGCATATGAAGGCCTCCCGGTCGAAGATCGGTTTGTTGAAACCGAGCAAAGGCGGACAGCATATCATCGCCACGCTTATCCATGTGAAAACCATCCAACACTGGCAACGCGTTTTCGTCTGAACGGTCTCGTATCGGAGCGGTTTCCTGAATTAAAGAAAGAAAACAATTTTTCTTCCATTTTATTATTTCACCGATTCGTGTCCTAGGAAAAACAATAACATTTCGGATGAAATTCAAATAAAATTCTTGATCATCTTCACAAACTGGAACTGAAGAAAAAAATGTTCTTCAAAAGAATGATGAAAAAAGTCTCTTCTCGTCTTGTGACTCATTCAATTCGAAGTCAAGGTCACGAGGAGCTTCAAATCGAAGTAAGACTCGTATGGCTGCGATTACCAGGGTTATATACGGCCCGTTGGTCAAAGTCCGGTTCGTACCGGAGCTATGCAAATTCTCTCCGGCGATAGAGTATTTGCGCGCGTGTAAGAGAAATGGCTACTCGTCATCCCGAAGCTTTAAAGCTCGCAAGCTTTGCCGCTACAAGGTCACGAACACTCGAGCGGAGTGCGCCCTAACGTACCTGATTGCGAGATAGCGATCGACGGAGATCCACATGAACGTGTAGACCGAGACTCCCCAGAGGGTCACCTCGAGGTAACCGACCAAACGACACACTATGTCCCCGTAGACCCATCTTCTAACGAGTGCCGGATATATCGAGAGCGGTACAACCAACAGACCGCATAGAAGATCCGCCGACGCCAACGATAGCAAGTAGTAGTTTATCACCTCGGAGGGACCTGTCAGATTTTACGATTAAAAAAAAAAGATGAAAAATTATAATCGGTATTGATTTTTCTTCGGATCGTGTGGGGATTCATTTCGTGATTTAAAATCTTGACACATTGTAACATCTTAACAATTACATATTATACAAACAAATATAGGAGTAGGGGGCGGGGCAAACTGGGCCCCCTAAGGGGGTTGATCAAACATCGATGATATTAGACAAAAATCTGAATTTAAAACATGTTATAATTCAGATGAAACTGGACATATTAGAACAAAAGAAAGTATACTTCACCGACCGATTTTTTGAGAAATTTAATTCCGAAATATGGGAATTTTGTACAGCGTCTTATGGCGCGATGCTAAATAAACGCGTTTAATTGAAGGTTAAGTACATTTCTGGACCTAACAGGTCTAAAATTTTTCAATTTTTCTCTCAATTAAACATCAAAGATCCCATTAGAGTCTTAAAAAATGCATGTTACCGAACTATTTTTTGATAAAAACGCGATTTAATATGAAAAAACGTGAAAATGTCTATGTCATGAATGAAAACAGCTGATGACGACGAAGTCAATTGATCAACTTTATCTTAAATATTATTCTCTTGATAACTTTTTGACAGTAATTCTCGGTGAAATATTTTGAAGTGTAGTAACAATTATTTTTTCTGTAATCCAAAACAGAAAAAAGTAACTTTTTCAAACATTTTTTACGCGGACTCTCATTTGACTAGAGAATACTTGATCAACCACCTGAGAAAAAATGTTAGAATCCTTAGTGTTAAAAAGAAGAGATGAAAAAAGTGTTTTTAAAGAAGAGATGAAAAAAATAAATGCTGTTGATTACCTAGTTTATCCTTCATGATATATAATTTTTTAACCGTTTTTATAAAACAAAAATTTTACTAACACGTTTGGCGCAAAAATATCTGTTGGTTGTCAAAATCTCGACAGCCTATTTTATCTCCTAAACACTTTGAGTGTCAACAATTTTGGGGGCAGATTTTGCCCCCAAAATTTATGGATATCTATTGAAATTTTGGCAGAATAACATTTCTGCTCATAATTTGTCTACTCGATATTGTTATTCAGATTGGATATCATTTTTCAGTATTGTTGAGTAGACAAATTATCTAAAAAGGAACCGAAAAAAATAAAAAAATAAAAATAAAAAAATAAATTAGTTCCTTTCATGACAAAAAATGTCAAATTCGGCGAAATTTTATCAGAAATTAGATATTTATGATCGGCAATTGGAACAAGCACACAAAATATATTAAATTCTGGTGAAATATGTGAAAATTCTAATTTTTTGTAATTTTTTGAGAGATTATTACAATATCTATTGAAATCTGATAAATTCATTTCCATCAGGGCGCTATTTGATATTCAATTGTATCAAATTCAGGAATATTGAAAATTTTTACTAAATTTTTGGGTGTCCCATTTTGCCCCTGCTTACCCTACATTTACTATGTATTTGTTGTATATCATGATATACTTTACCGCGGAAGTTGAGGTAAGTGGCGATGATGAGGAGATTCGAGAGGATGATGGCGACACCGACGACGGAGATGAGGCCCGCCTGCATGAGAGCCTCCAACGAGGGCTCCTCCATGCCGCCACCCGTTCGCGCTGCATCCCCCCAAACCCGCCTTTAGGTTACTCAACCCTTCACCGTTGCCCAGTGGATCCCCTTGGGGGCCACCGATCTGGCTTATTCGCGGCTGCAGAGACAAGATCCTCGGCCCCTTTTGAAATATCACCTATGCCAAAATTTGATCTCGAACCGGTTTTTCCTCGTTGACCGGTTTCGGGAACGAGTTTTTCCTCTTTTCCTTTCTCTTCGTTCTCTCAGGCACCTGGTAACCGCAAATTTCCGCCACAATTTGTCCTCGCATCACTGTGAACAATTCAATTACAAAAGAACCGTTTAAGATTGTGATGATCTTTGGGACAAGATAAAATCATTTTTAAAAAGTTCAGAAAGTCGCAGTCGGTGTAAAAATGCCAAATGTGCACCCGTCGAGCTTTATTTGACCTTTGGCCTATCTTTTTATGATCCGAAGAATTAATTTTCTTCCAATCTCATCAGTCCCCAGACATAATCATTTTTTCAATAATCCAAAAAATTTGACAATCGTTTTTTTTTTAGTGTAAATACTAAACATTAATTCATGCTCATTTGTTTAAATTGTTTTCTCTAAAACGACCATAAATATTTTTATTCATGCCTCAATAAAAATTTAAAAAATTATGATCAAACGAAAAGAAATTGAAAATATTGGAAATTTTCTATATAATATTTTTATAAATGCATCTACATGCTTGGTCAAAATGAAATCTTTAATTAAATTAAAATATTTGATCAAAAGAGTAAAGAATAATTTACAATTTGAAGAAATATCGCGACGGATAATCTCTGAACAACCGATTCAGTAATAGCTACAAATTTTAACTGCTTATCGCTCTCTCGTATCTTTAATTCAAAGGGTGACCGTTGCGAGATTTCCCGGACACGATACGTTCGCGCCGTAATCGCGATAAAGAGGAAGGAAAAGTGAAAACTGAAAGGAAAAAAGTTTCACTCTACGTTTATACTTGCAAACGAAACGACGAGCGTAAACGTTTTACAGTTTATTTTTATCGATATGACACCTGCCGTGCATTGACCTTTTTTTTCTCTCTTTATCGTCTTTTACGGTAGGCTGAAGTCAGATATAATACGATTCCTCTTTTATTGTTAGCTTCGGTCTCGAAAAAATCACACTGTCTTTTGGTCGCGAGCGCGGAGGTTACACGCATCTCAACCTTATCGACCGCCATTCATAATTTAGTCGCCTCTCTCAATGGACAAGCTTGGTACGTGTGTCCCTTTTATTTCAACCCTCTTTTCTATACACAAGCGCACGAGAACGTCCGTATACGATTTTTACCGACGAAACTAGTGTGCTTACCAAAAGCTTTTTATTTTTCCACTTTCCATCGCTCTTTATTCTTTCTCTATCATTCTCACGCCGTGTATTCTGGACTGGCCGAGCAGTAAAGTGGAGCAAGCCTCGTGACCCTCGAGCCGAAATACGTCACACCTCTTTTTGATTTTTTTTTTCGCTTCGATTTCAAGCTCTCACGTCAGTGATGACCATAAATTTTTTTCTTTTTTCCTGATTTCTTTAATGAGCTTAAAATACATCTTTAAATAAATGCGCGACGTTGAATCCCTCTGAATGAAGTTTTCAATAAATACGAGAAATAATTTGTACATCAGCTTATTTTGCATCGCGAGAAATAAAATCTCTCGGAATTGACCCGTCGAGATTTCAATTACCGAGCGAACGAGCGGCGTGTCTCCAGGTATGAGTGTCATTACCGGTTTGATAAATCCGGTGGCTTTGAGGGTAGGAATGAACGATGAGAGACTGGCGATAGGCGATACACGTTAAAAAGGCAAATGCGCACCGAACTACGTTGACACGCGACCGCCGCGGTACCGAGGAGTCAAGTCTGTTACATGAAAAGCGGATTACGAAGCCCCTGTTTGTAACCCCGGATTACGGAGTTGCGTTTTTCTTTCACTCTCTTGTGCTTTTTCCTCGCGTTTTTTCGGTTCTAACGTCGTTCGGTGATATAGCCGCGCGAAGGTCTTTCCCGATCTTCCAACGTTCGATGATATTTTTACGTTCGTACATACACCCTTACATATAGAAGAACATCGCCTATCGATAGAGATAAAAAGTGATACACGTGACACACACGCTCCTCTCTCACCCTCTCTCGTTTCCCATTCGCCCTCTCTCTCTCTCTCTCTCTTTCCCTCCCGTCCCGCCGACCGCGAAAGCGCCTTGAAAGTTCCTGGCAAAATATCGATCGCCTCATTTATTTACGTCCGGATAGCCTCGTGTGTTCATAGCCAGTCATTTTTGTTGCAACACGGTGAAGGCGAAGGAGAAGAAAAAAAAGAGCCAACTTTCGTCGTTTTTTTCTTATTAAATTATGCGAACAAAAATCCTTTTCGCGGTGGGGAATCTCGACGGAGTCGTACGAGAGGAGTTGATGCATTTTTCCATGAGAGATAACGATCTGTCTTTGCAAAGATATCGAATCCGTCGCATTGTTGGCGCGAGGAGCAAAAATCAACCCTCGCGACTTCGAGACTCGCGAAAAACTCTTGAGTTTTATGCCAGTCATGAAAGAACCGGGCTCGTGCTCTCCTTTTCAACATCTGTGCTTGAGCACATATTCGTTACCCTTGGGCACGTATCCTATTTTGTCAAAAGGACTACGAAGATGAGATAGAAAATTTAATTCAATTCAGAGAAACAATGAGTTCTTAACCAAAATTCACTTTAAAATTGTTTGAATAACTATTTTTGTATAATTTGTCGAAGATGAAAAACTAATTGAGAGATGTATGTACGTAGAGTAGGAAGTTCAATTCGATAATGACGAGTAATCCTATTCAATCCTTTATGGCTAAAATTAACTCTACAAAAGATTCTAAAAAATTCAAATGTATGATTTATAAAATAAAACAAGATAATTTAGTATAGAAATTTTTAATCTAATTCGGAGAAATAATTATTGATGAATTAAAAATATTATTTGTCTCACGACGTAAAAATAATTATTCCTCAATGAAAATATTAATTCTTAAAAATAATCACTCCAATTCAGTTCAGAAAAAAGTTATTAGTATGTATACTTTCAAAAATATTATTAGTATTATCATAATAAGAAACATATTCACTAGTGCACTCTCAGAAATAATCAAGAAAGATTAATTGTTGATTTTTGCGGGATAAATTTTTTTCCTGTCATTTAATGCTTATTCTCTCATCAATCATTTTGCGAATCCGGGGACACGTTAACTCGAGAAATCTCCGGTTTAACCGATAAGAACGCGTGACACATGCACACTGTGTGTACTTTCATGTGTATGGGAATCCATGTATATACGAAAGACGATACCTAAATTGATCGATATGACAATATCGACAGTTTCGTTTTTATACACTTTTCTTTTCGTTTCTCTATTTTGTCTGCCCTCTGTTTTCCTTTCTCCGTACACGCGAAATGATATGTGTATTATGAAAATATTTCAGCTTCATTAACTAACCAAAATCTATTGGAAAGACCGATGCGCATGTCGAGATGAGGTATGACCTAGCCTATAGACAGTATATTCACCTCCGACTCCCTTACGACACAGAATTTTTCAAAATGTCACTAGCGATTACTCAAACAATGAATATTCACAAAAATAATAAGTACAACTCATAAATATATCATTACCTTGAAGTCGAAAAAAACATTTTCTTAACTTCAAAGTTTTTAAGTCAAAAGTGTCATTCTTCAATTAGCAATATTTTTTATTACACTAAAAATCTTTATTTTCTGAATAAAAAATTATTGTCATTGGAATAAAATTTCTGGTGACGTTAAAATTATAAAAAACCTTCATGTGTCATTGATTGAAATTTGACGAGTTTACAGAGTAATTGTAACCTAATTGTGAAAGCAGGAAGAGAGATTATTTACTCTGTAATCTCATCTGGTTTACACAACAAATTTGTGAGCACAAATGAGGATAATTGTCCTTGAGAGAAAAAAAAATCTTTCTCGATAACGTTGATTTTTGACTAATTACGATTATTTGAAAATTGGAAATCGAAAAGGCTAAACGAACGAACGAGGTTTTCCGAGGCCAATTTCGGTCCACGCGCAGCATCCCCATTGTCGTCCATGTTAGAGTACACTCTGCCATCTTTAACTTTCTATTTGTGCGAGGATTTAATTTCGGGGAGCGACGGAGAAGAGACTTTCTGTCGAAACGTACCTTTTGTTCCTCATCCTGAAACGTCACACGATGAGATTTTCCTTCGCGCTTTCGTTTCGTCAACGCGAGACGTTAGCCGAATTGTTTTCACTCCATTCTCATTATTCACATAAAAGAGCAAAATAATTCCTCGACGAGCTTCACGAGCCTGTCGATTCGTGGGGTCTCCACCGAGAGACAATCGATACCAAAACGATTTTACTTTGTTTTCAATCCTTTTTGGCTCAAGAGCCAATCCACGAAATTCGTCGCGAGGCTTACGGCTGACCAGCCCGGGCTTTACTACTGGCGAGAGGATTCGTCAGTGCACGCGCGACGCGACGCTGCCCGGGCGCCTTGCAGGCATCGATATACCACGAGGAGAGCGCCTGCGCTCAAACACCCCTCGAAAACTCTTTTTTCCCTACCCTCTGAGGCTGCTCCTCCCTCGCTCCACACGGAGAGAAAACTCCGCTCGCGATTAAACCTTACGCCCCTCTTCGCTATTTCCTCATTCCCTTCAACTCTGCGCTCTTTTTTTATCTTCCCTACCTCTGTGTGTGTGCACACGACTTCTCGTATTCATACAACCACGCGCTCGCTTACAAATTCCTCGAGGTCGCAAGGTGCACCAGACTTGAACCCTGTCTATAAAAAAATCTTTTTCAAATGTCTCTACAGCTATACTCTACATCAGCTTTTTCGACGGTTTCTTCTGAGGCTTTCAAAAAATATGAGTTGCGTAAAGAATATATTTTTCGACGATTGAATACCGCTCAGAGAGAATTCATGTTTTTGGTCTCTTAGAATATCGACAAGATCTACGATCACGGAGTTTTCGTGATAACAATGGTTGATAGATAAAGAATTACGAAATTATGTAATATTTACTATTTAATTTATTGATAATTAACGTTTCAAAATTTTCATGATTTTCCAGTATATAAAAAAAGTGAAGAAATATAAAGAGAATTTAGAATTCTCCGTGTGTGCATGATTTCTCAAATTCATCTCATACATTATTCAAGATGAATAATCATTCGCTCCGGATTCCAGATACTCGTGTATTTTATAATTAAAATATCTTCGCTGTTTCCGCGACCCCTTCGTGGAGTCTCGGTGACCCTCGGTTCGTTGTTGCGCTTCTTCTCAGCAGGTGTGACAGCAACGATCGTGACAGAAATAATTCATTTCCTGAATAAGAGAAGCGAAGTGGATTCTCCGTGTATCCAAATCAGATTGTTCGCCCCGATTATTTTATTATTCTCTGCCCAGATCTTTTAACGAAAAACAAATTTATCGATTTTCCAATCGACATTCGCATTAACATTCAAGCAGTCTTCCTCGACTTCGTAAAAATAAACTTGGGGGTAAATGATTAGAAAAAACTTCCGAGGTAAAAAAAAACACAATTCCAATGACGCGCCAGACATGTGAAAGTCTCATTAAATGTAGAATAGATTCTCTGCGCGTTCCTTCCACAACATTCAATGCGCATAGTCATTGATTAATTAAATTCCACTAATCAATTTGTTGCGAGTATTTGGAATTTAATGATCTGTACTTTATTCCCTTACAAAATATTTCGAACAAATCACAAAACCTCTCAGAACTGTCGATAACATGAATGAAATCAGCCGATGACGACAAAGTCGATTGACTGATTTCGTATTAAATATTATACCTCGTAACTTACTTACCGTTATTTTCAAAGCAATATTTCAAACTATAATATTTTTGCAACGATCCAAAATATAGAAAATTCATTTTTAGAAAATTTTCTACGCGGTCTGTCATTTGACTGAAGTCATCGACGAAAATAAACGTGAATAATAAATGTGTTTGAAAAAAGAAGAATTTTTAAATAATTATTTTGTTGATAATTGTTGAAAGGACGAAACGCTAGCGCTGAATTAACAAATTTTTCAACACGCGTCGTTCGTTTCCTTTACCCGTGGCTCTTTTTTGATAGCTCGGATAACCAATTTCAAGCCTAGAAGCACTCGTAACATACAAACCATTCAACCCCTTTTTACGCTGACTAGACTCTCTGAGACAAAATTCGCTCCAGTTACCAAGAATAGAACGCGGCTTCGTTCTCCACGCTCCGCTCTCGGCTCTCTTTTGTCGATCGTTGAAATATACTTTTTTTCACAAAAGAGCGGTTATCTCGTAACTTTCCTCGTTACGAGGGAGCTTCGTCGTCGCGATTCCCCTACGTGAATTTTCGACTTATATCCGAACAAGATCGAACCCGAGATCTCGATGATGCAAAAGGTAAAGCCTTCTGAAACGTTCAAGTTTCTAAATCATAAAGCGAGTTAATAAAAACGTTGTAAAAAATGAATTTCCATATGCGGCGTACCTTCGGATTTTTTTCCTTTTTCATGTTCGTTTGTTCTACTTTTTCCTTCATATCTAATGTATAATTTTAGGGCACGACGTAGATCAGTGACGGTCTGAAAAAAATTCGCGATGTTAAAGTTTTCTGAGTTTATCGAGGTCTCTTATGGAAAATTTACTAATTTTCCTCAAAAATTTATTAAAAAATTAGTAATTTTTCGTAATATATTCTCATATCGAGATTATTTATGAGGCGAACGGAGATTGATCCAGTTATGGTACACTTTTTTCAAAAAATCCGATAGGATCGTAACCGGCTCGAATACGTCCTCGACCCAGAGGCCGTAAACGGGCCGGAAAAATTGTTGAGCCGCCGGATCCGGATTCATAAAACGAAAATTGCTCAAATTTTCATGTTTCTCGAATGAACGGGAATCACGGAGCTACGTCATAACTAGGCTAATATTTTTTTCCTTTTATTTTTTTTTCAAGTCTTCCGTTGTAATGCTCGTTCCATTATTGGATCGGTCCGTACTCGGAGAAATCCCGAAGGAAACGCAGAGGGAAGCTCTCGTTTCTCCTTGAAAGGTTTACCGTGAGTTTTCCGTGAGAGTTAATATCACTCGATGAGCGAAGAGGTGCGAGATGGAGAGATGAAAAAAAGGAAAAGGAAAAAACATGCGCTGGAGAAAAATCGAGAGGGACAGAGAGCGGAGGTTGAATATGCGATAAATATTTATGAGATTCGATACTTTCTGGTTGAGAATCCTCCTTCAACAGGCTCTGCCGTTACGCGAGAGGCGTCAGCTTTCACCAACGCACACACTCCAGCAAAACGATTCCAGAATTTTTTTTTGTCGCCGTTACATAAAATATGCACGGGCTATTCCACATAGAATGAAATATCTCAACGAGAAAATTATCAGTAGCTCGACGAGATCGATAACTATAGAGAAATTCATAAAAATGCAATAACATATCTTAGCCCTGAAGAAAAAAAATATGAGTACCTATACGTATAAAAAAAGCGAGAACTACATTTTTAAATGAATTTATCCTCGAAAATATTTCAATATCGAGATTATTAAAATATCGATGATCGATAAATAATTGGAAAATTCACGTTTGCTGAAAATAAAAAAAAAACAGTGTTCTTGTTTATTTCTATATTTTTCGTTTGTTCGAGATTCTCACTCTATCAAAGCGTCGAATGTGGTTTGAACTCTCGTGGCTTGATATACAAAAGAGTATTTAACGCGAGGTTACATGGCGGAAGAAGCCCCGTACCGACCCCGTTCTATTCAAATCAGATAGGCCTCCTTTCATCCGGAGTCCCACCTCATCAGCGGAGCCACCGAGTTGATTAAGTTCTTTAAGTTCTTGACTGTACGTTAACTCCCGAGACCACCCCTTTAATGCGCACCTAGACAGGATATTAATTAAAGGAGTGACAAGCGAGAAAAAAGAGCTGTATTAGAATCGTCGAGATAATGATTCAATCAGTGGCTAATGTCAATACGCGCTTATATAATATATATTATTGTTAATTGTATAATAGGGGAAGTGAGTCTAGTGAATTGGTTTTACTTTTTTTTTAGTTTCGTATTAAAAATTAAATCTTACTTGGCTTTGTTCATTGAAAACAAAAATAGTTGATAATGTGAGGCAAAATGGGCCCACTTCGAAAAAATTTTATAATTTGAGTTTTTTAGCTCATTTTACTTTTGTTTGGCGTTTTGGTAAGTTTATGGTGTTGATTTTATATTTTTGTCGAAATTAAAAAATCGAGAGATATGGCGTAAATTGGGCCCCCTAAAAAACTCAATGTTTTTCACTTATTTTATGTTTCGAATTTTTTATTTTCTATTTGGTAGAAAAGAGAGTTGATAGTGAAAATGTTGACGTTATAACTACTAAATTCAAAGTTTTTTTTAAATTACTATTTACTGAATTCGAAATAATCGAATTTTTGCGCCAAAGCATTTGGTTTTATAGATGGCGCAGGCTCATTCTTCAAATATCTGAACGTAACGTAATCTTAATAATGATTATGAATTCACAGATTCTGGATGTAATTTTTATTTTTTGTCAATGATTGTAAAATTTTATTTATTTTATTGTAGGTTTAGGAAGTATTGAGATAGTTTTTAGGTCGTCCCAAGAAAAGGAGCTTGTGGAATATTTAAAAAAACAAAAAAGTCGATTGTCCGGTTTGATTACAAAAGAATTATGTTTGCTTGTATACCAGTCAGCAAAGAAAAATTGTATCCTTTTAGAAATCATACGGCTGGACGAGATTGGTGTAGCGACTTTCCTAAAACGAAAATTTTACTAACACGTTTGGCGCAAAAATATTTGTTGGTTTTCAAAGTCTCAACAGCCTATTTTACCTCCTAAACACTTTGGAGTGTCAAAAATTTTGAGGGCCCATTTTGCCCCCAGGGGCCCATTCCCCCCCCCCCCCCCCTCACCTATATAATATCAATAAAGTATCGTTAGAATTGCAAAATTTACCAAAATATCAAAATTTGTAAAATAATTTTTTTAAAATGAAAACAAATATCTCCATGTAAAAAACAAAAAGCTTTTGCTTATGCAGAGTTAAAAAGAGTGAAAAATAATGATAACATTTTTTGCACTGATTTTTCCCGGCCGTTTATCGCCTCGAGGTCGCATCGGCACAAAACTGAATGAAATGTGCAAGGTTATCAATTAATCGATACCTTTGTTATTGAATGGAGAAGATCTGAACCGCAGCGATGCGATAACGCTACTTCGCTTGCATTTTCTCTATGTCCCGTCACGGACGAGTTTCTATCGAATATTTGGCACACGTTCGCTTCCGCTCAACTGCGTTCTCTGTGCTCTATCTGTTATATACACTCCATCCAAATTTGACGTTCTCTGATATTACCAGAACTGTCGGAACTTACGCGACGGAGAGAAAACTCATCCAGAACCCAAGCAAATTCTCCATAACTTGCTGAAGTCTAATATACATATATTATATTCTCAAAGTAAATTAGTCCGAAGCCGCATCTTCCGCTGTATATCCTGTCAAACTTTAGGGTCGACATTCACTGCCTCTGTGAAGCACCAAAGTTTTGATCGTTAAAAAAATATTTACGTTAATCATTCTCAACGAAGATGAGTAAAAATATGAGTAAAATGGTAATCTTGATATTTTTATTCTCTATGTACTTCAAATAAAAATAAACTTTTTTTCGATTTTTTGAACAGCGAATTTGATTTTTTGAAATGATTGAAAATACACCGTCATAGATCTCGGAGCTTTTTTATGTGCAATTCATATTCTTAAGGTAGTCCTATCGATTTTAGACCTGACGTTAAGAATTTCACGAAACTTGGCTTATTGATACCTTATAATAAGAATATGAACTGATTTAATTTTCATAGGGTTTCAGAGAACTGAAAAATAGTTATTAAGATTACAAAATACATGCTTTTGACATATTGATCCTTATGAAAAAAAATGTTTTGAACATTTTGGTTACTTAGAACTTGGGGTTCAGAGTCTGTGATGAGAGTAATTAGTAATTAATTAATTAAAAGCATGTATTTTATTTTTATGATAAGGTATCAAGTTTCAAGTGAATGCCAAGTTTCGTTAATTTTTTAACGGTAGGTCTAAAGCCGATAGTACTACCTTAAACAGAGATATCATAAATCCATTTAAATATTTTCAGCTTTATAAATGTTTCTTTTTCAAATTTTTATTATTCCAATTGAGAAATTTAATGAAATATTGGCGTTTATGCATAGCGCCGACTATATTAATGGAAAAAAGATAGTTAAATAAGTAAATAGGAAAAGGGACACGGTAGACCCCAAACGCACGCGATGCTTATTGATCTGAACAGCGGGTGAGTTCTTCGCGGTATAGATTCCGTAGGGTGAAGAGGTAAGAGCGGGGGAAATGAAAGATGAGAGTGAAGTGGGCGGCCAAGGAGGAATCCACTAAGCACGTATAAATGCACCTTTTGTGCAAGTAACAAGTTATTTCACTGAAAACCGGATTTCCCTTTGATCTGTTAGAACCACGATCCAAAGTTTCGAAACTCAGCGAAATTCGTATCCATCAGAGATTGAATTGAATTTTCAAGTATCTCGTGATTTTATTCATTTGGAAAATTTTACATCGAAGAAAAGTTTTCGAGAACAAAAGTTCAGAAACGAAAGGAATAAAATCAGGAAATATTTTAAAAATTATACGATTTCTTTTAGATCTTCAATTTGTAATCTGATTTAATTTTCATCAAGGGGAAAGAGAAGCGTTCAACAACGTCTCGACGACCCCGACTCGAAGGTCTTTATCAATCGGCTTTGCAGCTCCTTCATATTTCCCTGTACGTGCAAACGTCATCTACGAGTCGTAGAAAGTGGGTTGAGGACGCTGCGCTCGTCGTCGCACTCCAATTCGTCGACTCTGTTGTGTCTAGTAAGAAAGCTTCCAAAGACAGATTATTGTTAATCTATCGGAGACTCTCGTGAACCATTCGCATCAGAGAGGTTTTCAATTTTCACCCTCAAACTCATCGATCCTCATTCCGATCTGTCAGTTACAATTCCGAGAATGAAGGAAAAACGGTCGACCAGAATCAGATACGAAAAAAAAAGAAATTACCAAGCCAAACTTTATAATTTAAATAAAATATATTTAAATTTGTGCATTTATATATAGAATTTTCACAGACTCGAAGGACAGTCAACGACGTTTTGACAGGACATTTGATGACAACGAGAAATAACTTCGCGATGATGTGACGCAAAAAAAAATTGTAACACCACAAAGGACGATTGACAAAAAATTAACATTCACGATCCAAAATACGAAAAACTACAATTGGATTTGATAACCGAAAATTTCGGTGTGAAATTTTTCTCGATTCTCTTCATGGGAATATTTTTGAAATTTGAAATCCGGTCGTTCGATCAGGTTGACTGTGCGACAATTTTGTTGGGATATTTTCCATAGACTCTGCCGCTTCTTGTGACGCGATAATTGACCTGCTGGGTTGTTTGATGGACGCCACCGCATCCGGAAACGTGAGGCCCGTCGCCGTTGCAGAGACGTTTGACTCGAGTTCTGATTCCGGTCGTGTGCTTCGGATTCAGTAGAAGATTCAATTTCTGATCCTTCTCGATAATCGCGTGAGGATCACGCGTATTCGTCGTCTTGGTCGTGTTTCTCGCGTTACCGTGATGATGGAGCTTGCTCGATGTTCTTGGCACGTAGAGAACATTGGAATTTACGGGCGCGATGCAGCGGCGCTTGATCAAACGCAACGGCGAGACTGCGAGAATAGCCTTCGCGATCCGACGTCTGCAGCCCCAGAGCAGGACCGCCGTCGCGAACCAGGCGAACCAAGGGCTCGCTCGCGAATCGGGCATCGGTTCTCCTGACCAGAGAAACAGCATCTGCGTTTTTATTGCATCGTTATTTTTTATTATCATTATCATTTTTTTTATTGTTCAACTATTTTATACGCGTAGAATTTTTCATGGGCATTATATCGAGTAGAAAATGTGATTGACCCAAAACAAAAAATTGAATGTTGTATTCAGTGAGAAATGGAAATCTGAAAAATATTTCATTTCGTCAAGTATTTCACGAAGTGTGAATTATTTATTTTTAGTTTAAGTACTGTTTACGAAAAGTGAATGTTTTGTTAAAGTGTTTAATTTCACTGAATCTATAAGATTACGTGAGGGAGTAATTAATTAATAGATCGATTCTCCATGGGGGTTCTTGGCGATTGAATTACAATTTTCGAGAAAACGAGCGTCCCTCGCTCTAGCTCGTTTCATTAGAATAATTACGAGCGATCAAAAGGAAGCTTGAATGATGTTCGATCCAGCCATCAAAGTTCATTATCGTTAGAGATTTTAATTAATGTCAATCGTGATTTCTATTTTACACAAAAAGTAAATACAAATCTTTTTTTAAATTAAAATAGAAAGAACGAACTTTCGAAACTTTTTCAATATTTGAAATATAGAAAAGAAAAATGATTTCTCCTCAAAACGTAATATTTACGTCATTGAACCGATAATCTCGGAATTGGACGGGAGGAAAAAGTAAAGAGGAGTGGAGTCTGTGTAAGAGCTCGAGAGAAGGTGAATTACGAGTTTTTTCGAGTCAAGGGAACTCGAGCGGGAAAAAAAAGATGGGAAGAAAAAAATGAAACGTTCCTGCGTCTGAGTGCTTGCAAGAAGTTGGATAACGTGATTAGGGGTGAGGTCGCGGTCGTATACCCTCTCAACGCTCACAACTCTTTTCTATGTCTCCGCTCTGTGACAGCCCACGGTCACGAGTAACCGTTTGCCATTATATATTTTCCCTTCTCCGGTTCGACCTCGCATTACTCGAGGTAGGTACGATTTTCTACGTCGCTGACACTTTTTACTGACCTTATAGAACCACTCACGGATTCGTTGCCTGTTATTCAAGGTCGGTACTCGGTCGACTAGTCGAAACATAGAATGGCCGTGGACGAATTTCTGCGAACCAGGATCTGGCGAAAAAACTTCAACTGGTATGAGAATGTCTTTTTGAAGAATTCAAGGATTTTTCTCGGATGGGAACAATATAAATTTCTTACGAGAAATGCTTCAGGGGGACGTGATTTTCATTCGCTCGTCGAAATCTTCACCGGATCGTAAATTTGTTATTCCTTTTCGAGGTTACACGTAACTCGTAAAAAAATCCGAGAATTCCTTGTGTCAGTCGAGAATTTCAGAGGGTCTCGTACGAGGATTCATGAATAAACATCTGTTTGAGCTTTTGAATTTTTTTTCGTTTTCCCGCTCGGACGATTTCGGTTGCACGAAAATTTGATGTCCCCGACACTTTTTCCCACAACGCGACGTATTTCCCTTTTTTTTCGAGGGAGTGTCGAAAGCTCGACACTGACGGCTAACCAAAAAATCGAAACGGAGAAGTTTGAAGAAAGGCTTGACAGCGAATATTCAGGAGGGAAAGGGATTTTACAGACCGTGAATTCAGACGAAAAGACTCCGTTTTCCCGACGTGGCTCTCTCGAATTCGATTTCGGCGGCTCAAGAGAAATTCGGACGAGGGAAAAAGTGAGGGATGAGAGCCGGGAGGAGATCCTCTCAGCTCATAGTCCACGTTTTAACAGCTTTTTCAAACCTCAAATAATTTTCTAGGTTGCTCGTTCTTTCCTTGAGCCACAAGACACTGGTCAATTTTTTCTTCACGCCGCGCTCGCACAGACTCATGTAGACGAAAAAATTGTCCACATAATTACGAAAAAAAAGGAAATAAAAAAATGTACATATGTACAACCAACAATAATAATAATGTGTGTAAATATATTATATTTTGATAAAAAAAATAACATATGAAGCTTCAATGAATTTAGACAAAAATGCGTTGCGTTTAGTCGTTGACGTGATCCACTAGTCTGAAGTTGGTCAAGGAATGTAAAAAAAAAAAATTGTTCGCAAAGCCATATATTTTGGCCAACGTTTTCTCTATGCTCGTGAAATTTATTTTTTGTCAGCGGCTGAAATAAAAATGAAGAACCATCACGAGCTCGCGATGCAGCGCCGAGCGAAATTACTTTTCGTCGTTCTCCCTCCGTTCTTTTATTCCCTCCTTCGCTCCCGTGGCATTTTTAGCCCCATTTTTTACGGGTCCGAGACGCTTTTTTTTCACCGTCGAGACTCCTTATTCGTTCGGAGAGAGAGGGAGAGTTGGTCAGGGTTGAAAACGGAGGATCGAGGAGATTCCCTTTCCACTAATGGAGCAACTATCCCACCATTTCGTTCATCCTCCCCTCGTCAAGGGAGTCTTTTCCTCCCTCTCATTTTCTCATTTCTTAACCTTTCCGATTCCAGCCCTCTTCAGCCCCTAACTATCGCATCTCCGCCTCTTCTCTCGCAGTTTCTCATTCGCCTTCGTGCCAACTTTTTTTTCTTCCTCATTTTTTTCTTCTTCATATAACTCGGAATGTCTACATCATTTTTACTCTTTTTTTTCCGTCTTTCATTCATCTTTTCGTTTAAATTTTGTCCTTGCGTTCTGTTTTCGTCCACTCTTTATTCGAGTGACTTTATTTCTCTCCCTCTGTATTGTCGCTTCAACCCCGTTCCCGGGACGTCACGGGTTTGTGTCACTAGGTCAGAGCCTGGATACGTGACCCGAAAGGAAGAAAACAACCCTGCGCGGGAGTATAAAGTAGAATGAGATACGTATACGACTTTACACCTGGAGTTTGTCCCGGAGGAGAGAGCTACAATTCTCCCTTTTACGGAAACATTTTTCATACCTTTTTTCTATTTTTTTCTCATGCTTTCTCTCTTTCTCTTATAGACACATACATACTTGATCCATTACTGCATCAATCGCCCTTGACTGTACCAACTCCCCATTTTTTCCGAGCTCAGTACCCATCGAAAATATTCCGTGATCAAGTTTTTCCCACGTATAGCGATAGAACTGCAAGGGTTGATTTTCCCAGCGGTTCCTCCCGGAGTCCTCGACCTTGATACACATTCAGGGACACTCCGGAAAATATGGGCTACATTTTCGTTCGTCTTTTCTTCAAGGATAATTTACTTTTACGATCGTTAAAGCGATCTTCTATTATACATGGAACGATTATCGTCTTTTTATAATAAAAATTTATGTAGGAATTCGTAAACAAATTTATGGAGATGATTTTTACATGAGAATTTGTTTGGCATCTTACGATGTACTTGAGGATGCTAAATGTTTTGATATAATTTAGATGATATGTAAAAGAATCGAAAAAAAATTGAGATGATAATTTATTTTGAAAGTAATTCAAATAATAGAGCATGATAACAAAATTATCATGGAAATTCAATACCTTTAAAATTATTTCATTTACAATCACAGTTGTGATTATGGTGAGGAAAATATGAAATAAAAAAACAACTGTAAATCACTGAATGCAACGTTAACTCTGTGAGTGACTAAAGTATATATTTAATTTTTTATATAATACTTTTTGATCGATTGTGAAGAATAGAATTATATAATACAATAAACGAAAACATGAATAGAGAAAGCTATACGCGTTACAAAATACCAAATATATTGAAATAAATTTTTAATTTTCTATCACACGTCTAATGATAATTACACGAGTCATTAAAAACCTCGTGTATGCGCACGAGCAGGTGTATATGGAGATATCAGTCCGCAACCGAGTATACATATATATCACGCACGTCTTTCCCGCTTGTAATTGGGACACGTGAGCAAATGTGTCGACGAATGAATGATGGAAACGATGACTGTCGGAGGGTTCGTCATATCGATGCCTCGGCTCGCGATAATGAGGGACCGAGAGCAAAACCGCAAGAGCCGCTGAAAAGGGCAGGCGATGAAAAGGTTGCAACGATGCGAAAATGTCGCTTTTGTTCGATTACGTATGTAAGTGCGCAGCCACGAAAATAACTTTTCAGCTTTTTTTTTCATGCGATATCTCAGCTACAGCGTTTCGTCATTTTTCACATTTTACCACCGATGAGGAAATTCCCACGGCCATATTTTTCCGATTGTTTATTCCCTTCGCAAAATGTCTCTCGAGCTTTCTCCTTTTTTGTGCTTTTTTGTATAAATATTCTCAGAAGTGCATTCGGATTGCGTATCCAGCGTTATTTATTCACACATGTTTGAAAAGGAGTTATTTCATGGTCCTGTATCCTCGTCTAGGAGAAACGCTCTGGTACATGTGTCGTTGCTCGTGTGCGCGACTTTAACGATCTTATGATTTATAGCGCGCCCGCTCGGGCTATCCCCGTATATGGGAAGCACCTCTCCGCAGCCAGCAGACTTTAAACGCCGAATGATCACCGAGACGCTTTTTTGTCTCTCTTTTTTTCAGCAACCAGGCGCAGCAGCTCAATTCTCATAGAATTCCCCCTCGCATATATACTCGGGCGTTACACATAGTTACAACTGACTAATGAGAATTTCGCCATAAAACTGCTCTATCGCCATTACTCAGCCACTATACGCGCGCTAAAAATAATTGCGAGCAAATAGCGTCCGTTTGATTTCAGATTTCGTATCTTAAATCACTCGGACTTAATTTCTATTTTCATCTAACAAACTGTCAAATAAATATGAAAAAAAAAACAAATTTATGTATTTAATTAAAATTAGATTTATTTCGATTATGAAAATTTAAAATTATAATCAAAATAATTGACTTTTATTGCATTCCTAAAACTTTAAGAAAACTTCTAATAAACTTTAAGAAAAAAAACAATTAATTTGAGTTCACGACAAAAAAAAAATTGAAAACACAAAAAATTCTCAAGGGCTGTAAAATCCTGAACAAGATGAGTTTATATGGCGCACTATGGATATAGTAAATAAATCTTCACCTAAAAATGAATTCGGTCAGACATCGTAATTGAGTGTAGTTAAACAAAAAATTGGCATGAGAATGAGCTTGATTAGTTCTGAATAAAGAAAAGAGAAATTAAGTTGAGGTAGTGCAATGCGTGTATCGTGTGTACTACATAGGCGCAATCGCATAATGTCCTATGTATAAAAAGAAACTCGTTATTTATGCCTCTATTTATAAACACGCGTATCCAAGAGGGAGCGTTTGAGCGTTGAATATAATCGGGAGAAAGGATCTTGTAAGCCGTTCCTCGAGGATTATACGTGAAGTGAAAAAGAAGCAAAAAAGAGCTAATAGATACACACATTTATGGGCTACAAAGTATATAACGCGTACATGGAAAGCCGGGGAATGCGAATCTGGAACCCAGGTGGCTCTGTCGCGTTCACGAGGTGGCCAGCGGTGAGATCACAAGCAATCAACATTTCTTGTCTCCTTTCTTTCCTCTTTATTTTTCGCTTCATCGCTGAATATCGCCTCCGCATTCTCCTCGGCTCAATATGTTTTCCCCTTTTCACACCCGGTTTCTTTTTTTTTCTTTTTTTTTTTATCAATCGCCAGCAGAGAGCCGAATATCTCATTAATCTTGTCAATCGGGCGTAAACGTCGCGAACGATCCTTCCGCCGAACTCTCAGAAAATCTCCCGATTGAAATTGAAATCAGCCCCGGGACTCGTCTTAGATCGGAAGATCGGACGAGCATTTATTATTCCATTCTCGGTTTTTGCTGCGGATTGAATTTCTACGAGAAATCCTTTCTGCCAAAAAAATGGACCCTGCGCGAAAAGGTTCGAGCCCAAATTTCAATTTATTACGTCGATTTCGATGGAATTCTCGCGATTAAAATTCCGCATGCAATATGACGTTATGCAAAATAATGCTGGAGTTTTTCAAAAATTCCGAGAGATAGTTCGCTATCTCGTTTCGAGTTCTTTGAACGACGGTTTAAACATCGCGTGCAGCAATATACCCGAAGAATTCACCGACGACCTTTCCACTTTCGATTCGCTCCTGAAATTTCATGATAGCCAAGGTCATAAGAGAAGATTACGGTGATAGATGGCAGTAAAATGAAATTGAATAAAAAGAGAGGAAGAAGAAACTGGCAGGAAGATTTGTGCCAAAAGTTCAGGATCGATATACGCCAAGCAGGATGAAGCAGCCAGTTTATCTTTCCTCTACTCATCCTTTTTTTTTTCTTCATAACTTTCTCATTTTTTTCATTTTTGGAACTCCTAATGGCACGAGTATTGAGAAAACGATTAAATCCGATATTGAAGCCCGCTTGATGAATAATGACTCCGACGAAAAACGAATTCTCCATAATTCATTAAGAGATTTCTCACTGTTATCGGCTGGAATTTGTTCGTCGCAGACTCGCGATCAGTCACTCTCGCAAACAGCAATGACTTTCGACTCAAACTTCATGCGGGCCTCGAGATCTTATCGATATTTGCATTATTTTGAAAAATGGATTCGAGCACTCGGTTTGTAAAAAACTTCTAAACACACTTTGTAGAATCCATTTTTAAAAAAAATGTTTATCGAAGATGTATTTCGTCTCGAATCTCGAGATTGAAGATGTTACGGAATTGAAAAAGAAATTCTAAAAAAGTCTTGGACCACGATCAAAAATCCGAGTATCGAATCGAGCAGGAATTTAAAAAAAAGTTCGTTTCGGTTCGATGATTTTACTAATTGCTTCGATCTCATCTTTATTTTGAATCTTTTTTTCGGATGGAATCATCGCTTGACGGATATTCAAAACGACAATTAATTTTTAATTATTTTTATTTTATTTCAATCGTTTGTCCCTTCATATACATATTGCCACGCAGCGAGACAGATTTCCATGACCCCTCGGCGTTTCTCCCCACCGAAGAATTTTCGAGAAAGAAAACGTCAAGATTAACGAGTATCGATTTTTCGACGAAAAGGCGTAAGTCTCACCGTCACGATTCATCGACGTCGCTCCTTCGCTCCCGATCAGAAACTTTTTGTCTGGGATAAGTTTCGCGTGGGCGGGGTACAAGATCCGAAAGTCGGTCTCGGAATAATTCTCGTGATCTATAGATCGCTGATACTCGACGTAAAATCTCTGGATCTATCGAAAGTAGTACACAGTGACTGTTATATAGATCGGTCTCGAATGATACACGTCGCTAATTCATTACTCGATTACGAGCTCCTCGCGTGACTTTCCTCCGCTTCTGTATATACAACTTCTTATTCGATGCTCAAAGATCACTCTACGAAAAAAAAATCACGGAAACGAGCCTCACAATTTTTTCATTTTTCTCTCTCTCTCTCTCTCTCAATTTGGACGAATAATTTTACATTTTCCGCCTTTTTTCGTTCGAAATAAATGTGACGTAAAACGCATCCATGAATTATTTAAATATGGAAATATTTCATATCGTACACGATACGTCTTCTCATTCTCTAGTATATTGTTTTAGAATTTTCTCGTTCCTTTTCATTCAATTCAGACGCATTTTCCATTCGTTTTTCGTTCTTGAAAAATTCAACGTGAAATGCATCCGTGAGATATTAAATTGCGTGTGGATTTCAGCGAATTACTCAAAGGGGAATCTTTCGTGGGTGTTATTGCGTCGTTCCGATTGAGACACTTCGTAGAAAATGTTCTGTGCATGTTCTATCGATTTGGTCGAGCAAGAAAGAAAAGGGATTCCAACCTTCGTAACGGGTCTGCCGTTATCCTCGACAGAAACGTGAAACGAAAATTTTCCACCCGACGAAGAATTTGTTAAAAATTTCTTACGTTTTAAAAATTCAATGAGAAATAATGAATTCTCATTGATTTTCTACAAATATTTTCACAATATAAATACCCGTCAATCTGTAATTAATATCGCTGCTTTGACAGTGACGTAATTTATGAATTTGTCAAACTTTATTTACAATGAAGCGTGTATTAAATAATAAACTAATGGATAGGATCTTAAATTTCGCGTCTCGTTAACCCCTCAGTGAAACCTGACTTTATCCCCTGCGTCTTATCTTGGCCCGTCTCAACGAATATCTATCGGGGTGTGAAACGATCCTTTCGGCGAGTCTCTTGTCCCATTGTATATGGCGAGCACACAGCACAGCAGCCTGACTTACAGCGGAATTCTCTTTTCCTCTCTTTTCTCTTTTATATATAGTACATGGACATATAATACATTATATACACGCACAACAGCTGTGAATCTTTTCAATCTCGCGTACTTCGGCCTGCCTTTTCGTTCGAAATTCAATTCCTTTCCTTTGAGAATAGCTCTATATATGTTATATGTATGCGAATTCCCTCTCCCTCTCTCTCTCGAATTTTCCGTTCAAAAGAAAATTGCTGGATTCTCCGTGGGGTAAATTGAATTTTGGAAAAGAGGTTAGAGTGTTCCTGTCTCTGGCAAGAGACTCGGGGGCACGAATTTAATTATGAAAACGATTTTCAACGAGAATTATTTCTTATATACTGAATTCAGGAGAGAATAAGAATGATTTTTACGAATGCTCCTCCTTGAATGATTTTGTGTTCCGCCGAATGAACGCGAAATTCGAAAATAGCGAGAATAGCAATTTCATTCAAATTTCGAGAATATTTTCATTGAGTACCATCTTCGAAACATTTTTAAATTTCTGAAATGTGATATTGAATACGAAATAGTGGAATTATTTCAAATAATTATCTCTTTAATATATGTAATGAAATTATACATTTTTATAAAATCTAAAACGTTGAACTTCGAAACTTATTCACAAAGCGCAAAAAAGTTTTCAATGAAAAAGATGCATCAGGTCGTGATTGGAAAATCGAAGAATCGATTACGATCCGAGCAATAAATAATCTTCAGGCTATTAATACAAAGACCTGCAATTTGTGAGGATAAAGTATATCTTCCCCGTGCCTAATTTTCAATACTCAGCACGATTGAACATAAAATGTGGGTAAAAGGCGAAGAAAGTGGCGGAACTGTTCTCGGCTGGTATAATAGTAGAAGGTGCATGGATAATGGTAGACACGGAAGATGAGAAGCGCGTGTCCGAGCGAGTAAACCCGTTTTTCTCCCTCGTTCCCGTACAACGCACGCGTTTTGCAGAGCCCCCATCAGAGCGCGATCCCCCGTCTTTTCAATATAATCGAAGTCGGCGTGCGTGTGCAGCCTCGATGTACCAAATCCGTACCACATTATCCGTATTTCGTGCGATAATGAAACGTGCCGAGGCTTTTTTTACACTCGGGTGAAAGGAAAAATGTCCGCTGGTCGCGTGACTCGTTATTTTTTTCAATTCCAGGCGCTTTTTCTGCGTTAAAAAAATCCTCACGCTTATTTTTCTCAAACGGTAGATCACACGGAAGAGATGTGGAAACGAGAACTCTCGGGGACGTCGTCGACACGCGAGAAATTCGAGCTCGGAACCGAAAAGTTAAGATCCTCCTGGCGAACGCGCTTTCCGCTTGCGCCTGTGGCCGCAGAAAATTGTGCTCTGGGGTTGTTGGAACAGCGCTTGACACCTTTATCACCAGAAACACATTCATCCCACTCCCATATGTGTTTTTCTTTTCATTTGCGCGCGTACAAATTTATCCCACATGCGGATATCTTATTATACCGCCGAGGTGCATTGTCCTGTCGGCGTTCTACGATACTCCGATACTCATGGCGAACGTAAATTTACTACACTTATTGGAAATCCTTCGTGCCTCTTGTTTCATTCTTTATTTTAAATTCATTTTTATTACAATTGCAATTTTTTTCGGAAAACAATGTAAATTATCGTTTCCATATAAAATATGAGAATTTTTCAAACTGAAAATAATTTTCTTTAATAAAAAATAATTGTATGTAAAAAGTGCTATTAACATCAAACTTTTGAGTATCCAATATTTTCTTCGAGAAAATGTTTATCCAGTGTTTTTGCACGACAGTACAATTTTTCCTGAATTTTGTACAAGCGAGAATAAACAAAAGAGGGTGAGAGAAGGGAGGATGGAAAAAGAGCGCGAAGAATTGGCGAAAAGATGTGGCGGGATAAGAAAAGTAAGGAAGGAAGAGGAAGGAGAGAGGTATGGCCGAGCGAGACAGCGACAAGTTTCTCGCCACATAAAACGCGCGCGCTCGTATGTTTATATACTATACGTGCGCAAAAAAGTATGTATGTACATATAGATATACATATTTGGGCGTGAGTCGACGAGAACTCGCGAAGCGCGTTGTAAGATCGCCGGACCTCCGGGTAGGGGGAGAGAAGGGAAGCACGGACAACTCAAGCACGTGGAGAGAGAGACGAAAAGTGAGAGATCTTTCTCTCTCGCAGGGTTTGCGCCTCGTGTTCCTTCTTGGACGTTCAGTAGTGCCTCCACAGCCTTCGGACAATTTTGCACCATCGCTAAATTTCGCGTTTCCTTCGCCTTATTCTAGCGCTGGCGGCAAAAAATAAAGCTCGAGGCGCTTTTTTTTATTAAACGTTTTTGTTTTCCTTCTTTTTTTATTTTTATTTCGCTGTGAATCGCGACTAGAAGGAAAGGAAGTTGTAAGAAGTTTATGAGAGGGGGATTATAAGTAAAGATTGAAAAAAGTGATCATGTGAGTCGCGGATCGATCGTGAGGAAAAAATTGGAGTTTTTTTTATTTGGTTGAATAAAGAGTGGAAATTATGTTTTTTTCGCGAGGTTTTATGTTCTTTTCGATTTTTGTTTGCGCACTTGCGAACCGGATAGAGAATACGACGCCGGGCCAGGAACATCCTCATCGAGATCATCATCGCTCGGTCTCGAATTCGTGGCCGTCCTGGTTCCAGCGACGTCAGGAAGCTTCCTCGAGAAGTCACTTTCCTCAGAATGATGAGAAAAGTAGAGAGGAAAAGATCGACGAGACGGATCGTTATCGGGTGCGACACGAGGCGATCTCGTCGTCCCGCGCCCGGGCTCACGTCAGTATTCGCTTGCTGCATGACGCACTCGTGAGAAATTCGCGAAATCGAAACCACGAGGAGGTCGAGAGAGGTGAATTTTCAAATTTTTTCGGAGCTTCGAATCGGTCGAACGAGACGACGAGACTGAGAAAAATCGGCGAGAAGGATTCACCGAGTCGTCGTCGCTGGGATTCGTGGAACGAGGCTACCGATCTCACGGAGTCGAAGACCCTGAGGCCAATGACGAGCTCAACAACAACAACGACGACGACGGACACAACTACGAGTCGAGATTCCAGCCTCGATCGGACCAAGTCTGAAAAACTTACCGCGCTCGCTGCCTCCGAGTACGCGGGTACCAGGGCCGTAGCTTATGCCGGATACCATCACAATCACGATTACAATCCGATCGTGACAAAAGACGTCTTCACGCCTGGATACGCAAATTCGGCTACTCCGGCTACGACGGTTTACACGAAACATCATCCTGGGTGAGCCCTTCATATTTTTATATAAATTCTAATAACAAAGACATATAAACAAGAAAAAAAATTAAGATTTTCATTTCTTCTAAAATGTCAAAAAAATCGCAAAATCCAGATCGTAAAGTATCGTTAAAAAATTAATTTTCTTAATTGTGTCATGAATTACTGATGCAAAAAATGTTAATGAAGTTCTATTTAAAAGTTTTAAAAAAAGTTACTCGCTCTATCTGCAGAATAATCGACAATTTTAGAACATATGAAAAAAATCCTCATATAAAAAAGGATGAGATACCAATCAGGGACAGTTTTATTCCTAATTGGACATTTTTCTACCGATCGCAATTACCGCGGACATAGAGTAAAAATCACTGACGAAATCATTAAGAGGATGATAATTGCGAATAATAAGCGACGTTTCGACAAAATCAGCGTTTTAATCCCGCGAGTCCCGTCCCGTTTGTTGGAGCCTGAGCGAAAAAAGGGAGAAATACGAAACGCGAGAGGGAGAAAAAAATGGGCAAAAATGTACTCGAGGTCAGTCTAATTGGTCACGTTCGAAGAAAATGTTTCTCCCAAGCATTCACTTTCCCCGGATGCAATTAAACCTTTCTATATTTATATATAAACACGTGCGTACACAAAAATAATCGCCCCGGAGTTCGAAGAGTGTCTCGATAGTTTACACTTTATGGCGGACATGTGCAAATCGTGTTCCTGAACTGGCGCGCATAAAAATCTTTTTATTTATCGTACGGACAGAGAACAACGGGAGAGAGAAGAAAAAAAACCGGCTCTAGATCCAAAAGACTCGAATGATAGATCGCGTCTCGTCATAATGATCTCGTTTATGCATGAGTAAACCCTTCACTTGACAGTAAGCATTTGTTTCGAGTACAAAAGCACAGAACCGCAAAATTTAACGATCGAACGCGATAATAATTTATTAAAATATCGAAGCGTATGCGCGTTTAATGATCGATCGGAAGAGTTTGCAAATCCTCGATTTATCGTAATGAAGACAGATAAGAGAAACGTCTTTTGTCTCAATGTTTACTCTCGATCATTCAATTAAAATCGGAGAGACGAATTATATCCCAAATTTTATTCATCCGAGCATGCTTATTGTGCAGCTTATCTCTCTTCGTTACGATGCAAATTGTCATCAGTCTGCAATTTAATTCTACAATTAAAATCTCAGTTAAAATTGACGTTGGTCATGCGTTGCAATTAATTTGCAACTTTTTTCCTCGAAATTTTTTACAGCTCTCGATGCATCGAAATAAACTTTTGGCAAAAAAAATCGTTTACTCGAGTCTGAGTGAATACAGCGGAAAATTGCTTCGAGGATTGAAATAAATTGCGAGCTTGCGAGCGTCGGGGTGAAAGATCCGAGGGTAAACAAGCGGGAAGCGAGAGAACTCGTTAGCCCTGACAGATACGTATATCCGGTACGAGGTGGTCCAAAGAGAAAATAATTCGCGTCTCTCGCGTCCATGTGTCTCCTCGCGAAAAGTCACCGACGATGAGTGTGTCGTCTCGCGTTGATGGTATATAGAAATCCGCATGTCGCGGAAAACGGAGGAACGAAGAACAAACGTTTCATTTTCGAGTCCTCGCGGCTGGAAATGGAGCGTGTGTGCTCTCCATGCTCGTCTCTACGAGACATATTAGCTCTCACGATGTCTTCGTAGAGAGCAAAGCGTGCACGTAGAGAGATGAAGGGTCGAGAGAGGGACGAGAGTGAAATAAGGAGAAAAAGTCCGAGAGGTATATGTACGAGAGAATCTCCCGGGACGTTAAACCCAGATCGTCCGGAACGAGACGAAGAAAAGAGAGTCTCCGGCCTTTATTTCTCCTCCTGCCTCGTCGACCGGTAACTTCACGCTACCGCGATCGCTTTTTGCTCTCGCCCGACTCGCGCGGCCTTCCAGGCTGACCAGAACGATCTCTGTGTCCTCTCCTTTGTCGTCGTTCCTCTGTTTCCAGCTCCGAAGTCTTCTTGATCCTCGGGCCACACGGCTCAGTACTATACATTCTGCCTCTGAGAGGTGAGAGACGGCCAGAGGATCGTTGACTCCACTTGAAATTCGAATGAAACGATTTTTTTGTTGAATTTTTTTTTGTCCGCTTGAAACAGATTTATCAAGTGCTGGGAGAGAAAATAGCGAAATAGAGATGGAAATCCGGCTTCGTTACGAGCGTAATTGTTCCGTCCAATCGTGACAAATGTGCGCAGCGTGGAATTGGTGATGAAATAATTGAGTTGGACCGATTGGATCAGACGTCTCGAATGGTCTGCAGCTAAATCCTCTCGCTGTATACTCGTACATACATATTTACATATGTATATTATGGTCAGGGCGATCACATTGTCCAAAGGCAGAAACAGACTTTGCTTTTTCCTATCGAGTAACCAGTATCAAAGTCAAGAAAACATTTTAATGCGTCTAATACCGAAGGAATAAAACCAATTATGCGAAATCACTTTTTCATCCAACAATGGATCGTTTTCAAAACAAAGAGAAAATTATACATCGACGCAAAATTTTTAGCGTCCGTACCTCGAATCGCAGCTGCAATTCGCGACTAATTATTCAATGTCCTCCTCGCTGCGAGATTCGATTATCGTTGCCGAGAGTATATATACACGGTCCGTACTCGATCGCACGTAATGATTCCATCGAACAAATGATTTTATTGTACCAAACGAGCTACAACGCTCATTCGTGCGCGATTCCATCGTTCCGTTCGCAGTCATAACGTTACAAACGAGCTCGAGGGACGCCCTTTGATCATATCTCATATCTATACATACGTACTGTAGCAAATTATATACACCGACGTAATAGCAGACATGTATATGTGGTAGACAATTTTTAATAATTCACTTTTTAATACTTGTACGCTTTTGCGATAAAATTTTTTTTCTCTTCAATTAACGAGGCTTTTAAATTAAAAACTCTACTACACTTCGATATTCTATTAATTTTATTTTAATTAATAATGCAAATATTAAAATAATTAAATTAATGAAAAATAATCCTAATAACAAATGAGGAATTCATGAAAGATATATATTTACTCAATTATGCATATACGGATTGTAGGTAGACGAAGTTTAAGCAAGTGCTGAAGCTGCATTGTCAGGTGTGATTATTTACAGCCGCACAAGAACGAGCGAGCACAGGGAAGGAGCGTTATGCGCGAAGAGAGACATTATTCACGAATCTTGGCTCTTTGTTTCGCGAGGCAAAAGGCGAGACAAAGATAGGAGGCGAAGGCGTTAGAAATCCTTTTCGACGCTCAATCTTTCCGTTCGAATCATTATATATACATTTGGCACATCCTCGCGTCGTTTTCATTCGCGTTTTGCCGGGCGTATACGCGAAACCTGTCGCGAGGAAACGTCCCTTCGGCCTCCGGGTACCGGATACCGACGAAGTTCAATCTTGTCGCCGATATCTCAACTTCTGAATGTGTGTGTATGAATGTACGTGCTCGTGTACACGGTGTTTCTAAAATGCCAGTCAGATTTCCTTTAGAAATTTCAATTTTTCCTGTTCAAAATATAAAAACATGGCAAAAGTGAAATTATTTTTAAAATATTTAATAATTCGAAATTATACATTTACCAACATTCATTTGATAAAATAAATGACGAATAATAAATAATGAAAAATGTCAATTAAAAAGAGAAAGGAATCTTAACAAAAAGCTTGAAATAAATAAGAAAGATAAATAAATATGTTGAATTGTTGTTTATAGTTTTTTGTTATTGTTGGGTGAGTTTTATGAGACAGCCGGTACATCGGGTGAGCGGATACAATAAGTCTGCACACCCTTGCCAGAACGTCGCACGCTCGATCCCTCAGGCATGCAAATCCATTAAGTATTCACCTATACTCCAGACAGAGCGCATAAAGGTATATATACCTTTATGCTTGTATACAAGCCCGGACTTGCATCATTTTCCCGTGTAGGAGAGAGTTTCACGTGCCGTTGCAAACATCGCGCGCAGGGTCGGAGAGGTCGCTATGAGAGTGGGCGGATCATCCTCCTCGTGTACACGGGTCGCAAAGAGGTTTTCAGGCGAAATTCAAGATAGAGCAGCAAACCTTTTGTCTACCGCAAACTGCTACAGTATCATTTTTAAGCGGAGAGAGGGATAAGGAAAATTGAGGGAGAGGACAAAAATTCCACAGAAACTTTGAAACTCCAAAATAAAAGTGCTCCCAGAGCGACGAGGACGAAGAAGCGAATCGAGATTCGCTGATAAGCGAAAGTACATATAACTATATACAATGAATAACAATGGCCCGGATAAATTTGTGAATTTTAAATTCTACACGGTCTGGGATTTTTTTTATCCACCCGATAAGCGATTTTGTGGCGATCGTTTGAATTTCGTCGAGGCGATCTTATCGCGCGTATGTATACCGAAAAAAATGAAAAAAAAGAGACAAGGATCTCATATTTGTTTATTATCATGAGGAACTGTTTGCGTTTAGAGCGTGCAATCGAGTTACTCCGTGCGGAATTACAGTCATGACCAAATCCCTGAAGACTTTTACCATACCGAGATTGCCTCGCGTATATAGCGAGTCCGGGAAGGCTGAAAAAAACGTTCCTTCTCTTTTTTTCTTTCCTCTCATCCGAGTCTTTGTATACGAGGCGGCAAGAGCGAGCTTCGCGGTAAAACGAGTTTTATCATTCCTTACTAGTCGGAAACAATGAGGGAGCGAGCAAGAGAGAGAGAGAGAGGAATGAGACAGAAAATTCAAGATTGGTGCAGCATGAATAGACGCTTCGGTTAGGCCGTGGGCAAGGTCCTATATATACATATGTATATATGTATATGAACAAAGGAGCTCCCTCCTCTCCTCGCTTCTAGATAGCGTGGCTCGACTATTATTCTTTGTCTCCAATTTTTTTCGGCAAAGATCGATACCATTGATCTACGAGATCACCATCACTGACGATTATTCTATTGCTGCCTTTTGTCGCAAATTGAACAATTTTTTATCTAGTTATCAGGATGCTTATTGAAAATGTTTTTTTGCGCATCTTTGACGTCCTCATTTTCTTCTTTTCGCACTCAGATTTTTCAAATTTCAATTTTTTTAAATTCGTAATTTTTAATTTCGTAATTCGTAGAATTTATTTATGTAACAAAAAGCAAAAGTTTATTTAGAGAAAGGATATGACGTATATATGGATTTACGCTTGCAGCTCCCGCTGGAAGTGAGCGCAGGAGAAAATAGCCCTGGACTCTCGGATGGGCCGGCGAGAAAAAAGAAAGAGATGAGAATCTGCATATATAACATTTAGCCATCGGCGAAATCTCAAGCGCGAATATCGACGAGATATGGTAGCGGAGAAAAGATCGTTCAGGTGCTCGAGGTTATAAAAATGTGCGGAGGCGCAGACGTACAAAAGGAAAAACGGGAGATCGCAAGTAGCTCCGCGGGATGAGAAATGTATAATGCGGCCGATGCCGCTTTTATATATATGGGCGAGACGATAAGGGGGCGAGTTTAATGAGAGGTGCGCGCACAGTCGGAACGATCGGTCTGGCGAAAAATCGCCCGTAGTCGCTTATAATTACATCGGACTGATGATCACGACACCACGAGCGTGATACATATGCCGATCGTGCAATTTTGTTATTTCAAAGGTTTCGCGCGCACGAGGACGACGCCCTGCCGACCAAAAGTCAAGGTGGATGCGTGCGGCGCGCGCTTGAACAAACGGGACTCGAACTCGAATCTCTCCGGGGCTTCCCATCGACCTCAACAAAATATATATATGACGAGAGGAAACATTTTTTTTTCTCATAAAGAATCATCGAAACTTTATGTAACTTTTTACTTTGATTTTTAATTCATTTTTCTATCAAATTCGATTTTTTCACGTTTTTTTTTGTAGAATGTTTGCATTTCAATTTTTATTTAAATTCGCGAAAATCGGATGAGATTTGTTTTTCTTGTATTTTGAAAAGTTTCAAAGAGCTGCGCGGAAGCTTTGCCCCGTTCGCGAAAGGAAACGACGAGAGAAATGTCAAAAGTGATAAATCGCGTACGATCGAGGATTTATAAACGTTCATGTTTTTGAAGTGTGTAAAAAAAGAGAAACGAGACTAAACTCCCCGACAGTGCACATCAGTCAGTGAATATTGAAACATTTGCAATTTCTTTCTTTTTATTTTACACCGTATTTTTTACGAGCAACTTTGTTTTAGTGCGAAAAATTTCATATTTATATTTTTTTTCGTGGAACGAACACGATTTTTTGTTAGATTATTTCACAAATTTCGATATTTCATTTTTGTGTACATTTTTTTTTTCTTGGTAAATTTTATTATTTTAATTCAATTATTATTTTAATGAATTCTTATTAATGAAATTAATTGTACAAAAATGAATTTAGTACATATAAAATATAATATGAGTTTGAATTTTAGCTTTAAAAATTGACGCGTTTTTTCACATTATGACAGAATCAGAACGTTTATAAAATTGGATGACAAGTATGGCCACTTTTCGTTCTCCTCTAATTGGCCGCGGCTAAATCGACGGCATTAAATCGCGAAATCTCAATTCCGTGCATGCCAGTTTAAAGAGGGTCTAAAGAGATGCCTGGAATCTGGACACTTGTTCTCATTTCTCGTCGAGAGAGAATTTTTATTTTTCCACTTTTTCTCTCAGCGGGCTGTTCCTTCGATCCCTTTACTCCTTGCGATACAACCAGTCTTCACGTCAATTTTTTTTCACCGAGAACGAGCGAGAAGGAGAGACGAGAGGAGAATCTCCGAAACGCCGCGAGACTTTAGGGAGCGAAATTTTGACTGCAGGGCATTTTTTAAGCTCGTGGGAAATATCAATAAATAATACGTTGGACAGCGAAGATCTTGTTTTTGTCTCTCGACGGCGTATTATTTTTTTACGTCGATATTTTACGCGCTCCTGAGATCGCGAGGGGTAGATGAATTGCACAGTGTTTTTCAAAATCACATATTCCACGTTCCTCGACGTTTTTTATCCGCAAAGTTATGTCGTAAATAATACTGTTCGCACTTCATAAATAACGTGATTTAACAATCGGTCATTAATCTAATTTCTATAATCCAGTTCGTTATCCCTCTTCTCCGTGTTGCTCGCTTTTCCTGATTTTATGCCTCGCACACGAACATTCGTGTCTCTCTGTCCCTCTGTGTGCGAAGTTAATCCAAGAGCGAAAATTATTATTCATTCACGGTGTATGTCTCGTGGACAGATTGAATTACGATCGGTCGAATAAGGACGAGGGGAGGAAAAAAGAGAGGCAACTGCCACTCGATTCGATAATGATCTTACGATCGAGGAGCACGCGAAGTATGCGCTTTGCCTCAATTTCGTTCTCCACGTACATTTGTACCCGCACGATATATTCACATTTGCATCAGAGTATATTCTTCAACAATTGCACGTAAAACGAAATTGAAACCTAGAGCCAATTTTATTTGTTTATTTTCATTTTTTGACAGAATATGAGTGATAATTATCTACGTATCAATATTAGTATTAGTTTTTTTACGCAGGAAATGCTTCTCGTATATCGCGTCAACGCGATATAAGAGGAATGAGGTGTCACGATTCGCAAGACTGCACTTAATCAGCTGTCCACTTTACGAAGCCCGAAGGCCTCGTTCCCTCCCTGCTTCTTCGTCTTTTCTCTGGCCCAACGAGTCGCGCGTCTGCTCGACATTCAAACCTTAACGAGAGTATTATGTCCCTGTCACGGGGACGGAAAAACAAATGGGATGAAAAGAATAATATACTCCGAGCTTTTCAACTTTCCATTCTTAGATATAATAAAAACACGCAATTTCCCCTTTTTTACTCTCTCAAAGACGTATTTTTATTTATAGATTTAATTTTGTAGATTTAAAGTGAAAATGGCGAAAAAAAACAACCTCGAATCTGCAAGTTAGGTCTTGACCTTACGAACGCGAAATATCGATGGAAGGTCGCGATATCGCGGGGCTTCTCTTATGTACGCAGAGAGCGTCTATCAGTGTAGACCTATGAGCGTATATACATAGAGATGCATATATATAGGTGTAAATGATGAACACAACGAGAGAGGATTTACAGCATCGTTCACCTAACGCGAAGGGACGTTTGTTACACTTAGGTCTCGTTAAGAGATTGATTTATGATCGTCGTGGTACGAGCAAACGGCCACTTTGTCAAGGGTTCAAGTCCATCCGTGTACACATGTATTTACACATTTTAATGCGCGAATATTCGTATATAAAATTGCATTTGAACGTGCTCCGGGATCAAGAGGGGAAAAAAGAAGAATGCCAAAAATTGTGGAAGTCGTTACTCGGCGTAGGAGTTCTTGACAATGAAGAGTCAGTGTTTATTGGAGTGGATGGCGTCGGATCGAGGCCCGAAAAATGTTTCTTCATTTTTTAAATTGCTTCGCGGCGTGAAGCGTTCATAACGATGAAAAAAAATGGGGCATTCGTTTCTGTAACGCGGAGAATCGATCTTTTATTTTATTGCAAGGTCAATTGAGAAACAAATGCTCTGAAAAAAGTTCGCAATCGACTTTTTACTCGCGAATCTCGATAATATATCGCTGCGGGATTGAGAGAGGATCGTATGACATTTCTCACTCTGAAAAATTTGCCAACCGGTACGCCCACGCGTCGGGGATAACGATCGGAGAATAAAAGTGCACCAGTGACATTTCTCGATCCGGATTTTCACCCATTACGATCATTCGCTTTATTTTAAATTTTATTATCTCTTATTCGACTTTTGTTCAAACATGCGCAAATTAATGAGGCGAAGAATAAACAATGCGGCTTATTCTATCAATTTACTGAGCCTTCTTTTATTATCCGAAGAAAATCCTGCGCACGATCTCTGAGCTGCGAAAGCGGATTCCGAGGCTCGACGACTCCGTAGGAAATCGAGTCCTCGCGTCTTGAATTTTAGAAAAGGATCGAACTGCGGATAAGTGCAATCGGAATTACGCTCAGCGCTTCTCGGTAGCAGATCGCAACAGCGTTACGGTGCCTCGAGGCTCCTCGGATCGACACGTTCGATTCACATTTATCCGATAATCGGAACTAAGACTCCCACACTTTCTCCGATCGTCCTCGGTAATGGAATTACGTTGACTCTAGATACCACCGCACTTTGATAAAAACCGGTTGACACTTCGGGAATGTGAGCTTCAATTTATAATACTAAGTATCAAAACGTAATAAGAATATAAATAAATCAATAAGCAATATAAAAATTAAAAATAAATTTTCCATTTTGCAGATCTTTTCGAGAGAAATATTTGACATAAATTCTTTTCTGAGAAATTGCAAGAATATTCCACAGTGTTCAGAGTCAATAGCGGTGTGAGCTTGAAGTATGTATATCCTCGCGTATCAAAACACTCGTGTAAAAATAAAGATCGGCATTAGAAAAAAGGAATGCCCGTCCAGATTTATTTTCACCTCCGTTTATCGTATCGACGTCTCAATCAAGACAGAAGAAAAAAACGTGAAAAATAAAGAAGCCTCGAGGCAAAGTCTCGCTTTTTTCTGGGGAATTAGAGAGGGTTAGATAAGCTGAAGATACGAGAAAGGATGAGAGTAAAAAGAGAAGAGTGCGAAGAGAACAGAAAGAGGAAAAAAGTATACTATACAGGAGAGAATGAAACTTCTATCGTCAGGATCCGGACAAACAGGACTCTGCGGCGGATTACCGCTCTTTTCGCACGGTAAACTCCTCGCACCTGCTAAGTTCCCGAGAAACGATATTTCTCCCGTATCTTTTTTCTTCCTCCCCTCCCCTCCATACACCGACTCCAAGATACGTGATGTCCTATGAGATATAATCCACGGAGAAACGAGCCTATCTCCCCTACCCTCACCGCAAGATCCTTTTTCCACCTGCGGCTCTTCGAACAAAACTAGCTCCGAAGTATACTTCGGATACACGAGAATAAGTGTACAGAAAACTCTCTCACGAGTTACGCCTTTTCTTTTCACCAGGAAACCTCACTGAGAAATATTTCTCGAGTCTTTTCACGCCTCTTTGACTCTCATCAGAAATCTTACAAGCGCGTATCGCCGAGGCCTCTGGCAAAACCGCGAATCCCACGCGTTTAGCGCCTGGCGCTATACCAGAGGTACGACAAGTTCAATGCGTTATGCAATCGAGGTTGGATTTTTATTTTTGAAGACTTTGTCAATTTTTCTTCGATAAAATATTATTGCAATTTTGGTATTGTATGATTTTTCGAAGATGAGTATTAAACGGGTATTTTAAATTTGATTAATTCATTCCAAGAGCAGTCAGTATATACGGTCGACGAAAATTTTCATTCCCAGTTCATTCGAGTCCAAATGACAGATGCGATAGTTCCGTTTGCCAAAAGCTGTAAATTTTGAGATTCGAGAGTGTCCCCTGTTTATTTCTACCTTCGAGCTTTCTAAAATCAACCGCCACCTTGAACTTGAACGCCAGGTTCGCTGACCCATACCGAAGCACGCCACAAGCATTATTTATCAGTAAAAATGTCGTGAATTTTTTTTCTATTCTATTTTTTTTTTAAGAAATCGCAATGGGACATTGTAGTGTCGAAACGAGAGTTACATGTATTTTATTTTAGACATTCATAAATACTTTCATTCTGTAATAAAAATTTGTGAAGATTTTTTTATTATTAAAATTACATTTGATCAGAATTTGTTTTTTCGTTCGCTGGAGCGTTCATTTTCCGCTGACATTGCGATTTATCGCGTTTATTCCTCTAGCCAGATGTCGTCAGATAAGTTTCGCGTACGCACACACGCGTGTACTGAGACTGAGCGTTTTAATTGCGTACCCCGAAGGGGCAATAATCTCGCGCTTTCGCCAGAAAATAAATGCAAGACCATTTTATAAATTCACGCACGTGTGAACGAGTGTCTAACATTTAAAATACTAGAGATCGGACCTTTGTGGAAATCGAAGCAAAAAGCTATTTCATTTGACTGATTACGTACGTTTATTTCATACGTCCAAAAGAAATATTTCCGAACAGCGAAAGGGCGTGGAGCTCCTATGAATATTTTAACATAAAAGTTCGCTTGTAAAAATAGGAAAAAAAATCCGTAGGCAATTTATTTCTCAAATTTGATGGCAAGTCCTTCGGTTTGAGAGCCAATAAAATAATACGACCTATCTCTACGACCAGCTGGAGAGAAAAAATATTTGAATATCTTTAGGATTTGAGATATTTGTGAATTTTAATTATCCAGGATATCCCGGCTCGGATTATCGATACTGCGAATTCTTTGTACAACCTGTAAAACACGTTGCATATAGCACACGGCCCTCGTGCGATCGGCAGACGAGTACGAGTGTGTACGTATGTACAAATGTATTTGAAACACATGGAAAAGTGTCGAAGCGATTCTCGGCATTCCTGTTTCTCTGTCGGTCCTCTCGTCGACATCAGAAGACTTTTTCGATGCTCTCTCGATATTTTGCATCCTGAATGCACGCGAGTCGAAAAGATTCAAGGGTACGCCGAGGCGTAAAGGAGCGTCGAGGGAAAAAGTAAAGGAGTATCGAAAAAAATAAAAGGCATCCCCGAGGCAGATCTTGATCTGTGTACACATCAGGACACGATTTACCCTGTTGCGACAGTTAACGTCCAGTCGAGTTTCGCGAGCGTGACAGCGACAGGGTGAAAACGCACTTTTGCTATTCCGTACACCGATTGGGACGTCAACGACGGCGCTACGCGAGCAAACATGCGCGACGAGAAAAATAAGACAATGACGGAGTGGTTTTCTCTTCGAGACGTATCGCAAAATCTTTTAGCTCATTTTTTATTTCTTATTTTAATAATCGAATACGTTAAAATTAAGTTTTTTCTTTGCACTATTTTTGTTGTACTTCGAACGTGATACGATAATTAATTAGAGATTTTGCATTTCTTTCGGACTTTTCTCGGCGCCTAACGATCTTCGTATAAATATCAAAGCTCGTTGCGTTGTAGGATCGTGACGATTCTATTTACGGTACGTGGTACGAGTCCGTGTTAACCCCGCTCGTATCGTCACTCAAGAGAAATGTAAAATGACAGAGATGGTGAATCACCGAGAGTGATTGTCGCGATCTCGAGTCAGTCTCGAAGATTCTCGACACTTTTTTAAAAAAATTCAAAATCACGAAAAATTAATTAATTTTTAATTCTTTTTTTTCAAGGCGAAGAGTATGCACCAGGCAAATTTCAGTCCCGCCGTCGCATCATCATCGCTCGAGACAGTACAAGTAAGAATTTTCTTTTTTTTTTAATTTGGAAAATGAATGATTTTTTTATTTATATTGTTAGTAGATTGGTGTACACGGAATTTACTTCATCGACATTTGTCTGCTGTCCAGGATGGTCTCAGGTATCGAGAACGAGCTACGGTTGCAACAGACGTAAGTTTCGGTTGTTTTTTCAATTTCGCCATTCCGAGCCGTAACGATCTGTTGATTATTACGGCCGGGTTATGAATAGACAATAAGCATCTTTGTTGGCAGCTAACTGCGCAGCACCGTGTGTCAACGGCGGAGTTTGCGGTCCTCACGGCAAATGCAATTGTCCAAAAGCGTTCACGGGAACGCAATGTCAGACAGGTAAGATTCACTTTGCACTTATGGGACGAAGGACTCTCAAAAGTGTTTAAGGGGCAACATTACTGTAACCGCTCAAAAAATTGCATTTTTTAAATTATTTTTTCATCGAAAAATGTATAAGAAAATAATACAAGATGATTATTCGACATACATTCAAGTATATTTTTAAAAATTTTCATCACGAAATATTAAAATTGTATTTTATAAAATTTATAAAATTTTATAAATACAAAATCCAAAAAAAAATATAAACTTTATAAAATTTATAAAATTGTACGATTTATAAAATAAATCATCACGAAATATTAAATATCAAAAAATAGCGAGATTGGAATCATTTTTTTGAGACGTAAAATAATACTTTGAAATGCGGATTTAAATTCATTAAAAAATGTATATCGTACGCACATATAATTTAACAAGTTGAGTACCTTTTCAGTTTTATCGTGGACATTTTATTATCCATTTACTTCGTAAGAAAGAGGATATAAAAATCGCTAATGGAGTCGTTTGAACGAGCAATTTAAAAGTGGATCCTAAATTTCGATCCGTAATGGGGATGCAGTTGAATGCGGTCTTTAATTCCTAATGAGATTTCTCGCGCTATCGAGCGAATGTTTTCAGGAAATCTTGCAGGAAGAGAAGAATTAAGAGTCGCGGGAGGTAGAATGTATATTAACCGGAATGCAATACTCGTATAAGTGGATGAAACGAGTCGCTAAGCACGAAAAGAGCTAAAAAAGTGATTGGATAAGTGTGAAAACGAGTCTTCTTTACTTTTTCGCGATATTGTTATATCACCGACTCTGATTAAATTTCTACATTGAGACACTTTAAGATAAAACACAGCTGTAATTATCAGTCAAGAAATAAAAGTCGAGTACGATTTCGCGATATATAAAAAACGAGAACGAACTGCGATCCGACATTGAGAATTCCACGAAAAAAGAAACTACGTAAATAAGTGATTTTTTATCGTACCGCTGACGCCTAAAAAGCGCGAGAAATGAAATTCACGGCTCCGAGAATAGAAACCGTCCCGAGGTTCATTTTTTTCAAAACAAATGTCGATAGCTCTTCGGCGATATAAATCTCGATCACACTGTTTTGCTCTTTGTTTTTCTTATTTTTAAAACTATCTCGGAAAGATTAATCACAGAATGAATTGGTTCAGTTATTTTTTGAAACAAAATACGAATGCGCAGTTGAAACAATAATTTTCGATCCATGGATCGGGATCCTCGATCGAGCAACGCCTCTTCTTGGTTGTCACGATTTAACCCCGAAGATCTATAGCTCAGACATTTGCGACTCGTGTTTCGTGCTCTTTTTTTTATGATTAAAAGTACAAATCTGTTCTCTATACGATGAGTAGAATCGCTCACAGAATGTAATAAAAAATAATTGTTTTTTTAAGCGTCTGTTAAACGGAAACGGATTTATTTTATAGAGCCAATTACGCGTCTTCAATTTAATGTGCGAAACGGCGTGAGCAGATGATGAGAGAGATGAGGAAAAAAGCGAGATGACGGTAAATCTCGCATGACCGTGATGCTTGCAATTTTTATTTTTCCGCAGACGTGGATGAGTGCGTGACCGAGAAGCCGTGCGGTCAGCTTTGTACAAACTTACCCGGGAGCTACGAGTGCCATTGCAGATACGGTTTTCACCTCATGCCAGACGGACAGTCCTGTCGAAAGAACGGTAAAGAAAAAAAGGAAGTGAAAAACGAGAGGAACATTTGTCTTGTTTTTTTCTTCCAATTTTTGTTGTTGTCCCTTATTATTCCCGTTTCTTCCTCGTCCCCGCGTTCTTCCCTTCGGCGCTTCGCGAAATCCTCTCGGAGACTCTCTACCGAAATCACAAGCTTACGATCGATCCAATTATCTTTACCGTTACCAAATTGCTGCGCACTTTTTGCGGGAATTACATCTCATTCTCTCATGATCCATTTCAGTGACTTGTTTCATTAATTTGTTGATATGATTTTTTTAGTATTAATTATTACGTCTCGTTAAATATTTTTATTTTCATTTGATTGTCCAGGCAGCGACGGTACCGCTTTCGAAGCTCGCGATCTGGAAAGCTACGATTATACGACGCGCACGACGACCGAGTCGAACAGAAGAACGACACTGGCCTCTCATGGTTAGTATCTTTCTCCCCGGGATTATGGCTGCACGCACAAATCCGTGTTTCTACTAATATAAATATATTTACGAGAAAAAAAAGGAAGAGCGAGAGAGTGCAAGAGAGACAGAGCAATTTCATGAAAACTATCTTCGCTGCCGCAACTGGACGGATTTAGCAAGCTCTCGACGGTTTCTCTCGCACTCTCGTTACACCGTCACTATGTATTTCATCTCTGCCATTTGTAGCACTCTCTTCCCGTCCACTCTTTGCTCATACGGTTTCCATTTGCTTCGAGTCTCGCGATGGAGCGGGACATAAATTGGGAGACGAAAAATTGATTCTGGATTTTCTTTTGGAGCTGAAGAAAAGCAAAAATGTGGAAACAAAAGTTTAATCTATTCACTTTTCATCTGTTTGTATATTTAACTACAGAAAGTATTCGGTTTTGGAAGAAAACAATATTTTCATGTTGTTCTCTTTTCAACGAAAAATTTTAATCTCTTGTTTTTTATAAAACATTAAAAATCTGAGATAATAGTAAATCTATTTTGCAATTGCCTCTCCAACACTTGCATGGGTCAGAGAACACTTTAATTTAAAAAATTGAACTATATTTTTTTCTCAGTGATTCTGTTAATATTTAACCAACTGGTTTTAAGAAGGGTCGATAGCTGAACTAAAATGTAGAGAATTGAATGAAATTTGGTGCATTCTTCAGCATCAAATATGAAGACACAAATTTTTTCACATATTTGTCATTTAATTTCAGAGTTATTCACGAATATTCACTCGAATCCTTATGCACAGAATGTATACCTATACATATATACATGAACGCTATGCTTATACACGTAAATTTCAAAGTTGAATTACTCAAAAACCAAGCAGACAAAAATCTGAAAAAAATTGAGTGTTCATATTCGATACCAAAAAACATTATCACCAAATCTTATGAAAATTTCTACATTTTTTAATGTCCTATCATTTTAACGCAGAAAGCCTATGCTTTAGCAAAGAAAATTCCCCCGCTTTGTTCATGCCCCGGAGAATTAGTATCGACCCTCCTTAAAATTAAAATTGATATCGTTTACATCCATTTATAGATATCACGTACGTTGATATTATGTGCATTGTTCTTTATTTTCTTTTTTATCGCAACTTTTGTGTTTTAATTTTCGTTGCATGCAACTTGTGGGAATGATCAAGATATACAGCTCGCTTTAATATTCAGATACGATTAACAGCGTATAAAATAGCATGAGTATTGAAGCGAGTCACTATACCTATGTATATTTTTTCGCACTGAAAATTGAGAAATAAAAATCCAACAAAGTTTAAAAAGTGATAAAATCTTGATTTTACGCAAATTCTATATGAAACGTTTTCATTCAGTTGCTAAATATGCAAAACAACGCGTATAGAGTCGTCGAGGAACTTCCTTAATGGTCAAATTTTTCGTATGCTATATAGATACTGAGAACGAGGTTGGCGAGGGAACCGTTGATCAAGATTACAATTTAATACTGAGGAGACTCGCAAAATTGGAAAAACAAATAGCTCGAGGTAGAAAACGCGACACCGAAGCGACGGAGATGGGAACAAAGATAACGCAAGCCATCGAGAGTGTTGCAGCGATGCGGCGAGCTGTTGACAACGTCGTAAGCTCAAATTTACATTCTCAATTCCTGTCTCACTCTCGTTTCTAAATAAAAAACTTTAATTGAGTTAATGTTTTCAGCAATTGATGCAACAAGAAATTTACGACATGAGAGGCAAAGTCAAGCAATTCGAGCTCGAAAGCCGTAAATTGCAACATTTGACGAATCGCGTTGCCGACCTGGAGTTGCGATTGAGGCTTCGCTGTCGAAACCCCATCAATGGATAAAAATAGAATAGATACTTTTTAAGTTATATTCCTGCACTGCCATTTTAAAATAATTTTTGTACCTTTATTACTTATCATTAAGTTTCATTAACAATGTATTTTGATATTTCGTTATCAAGTTGTGTGAAAAAAGGAGGAAGTATGTTGAATAAAACATAATTTCATCTACTTGCTTGTGTTTTACTTTTCTACCTGTGTTTTAGCCTTTCTCTGTTTTCTTGTCAACCTCTTAGTTTGTTTTTTGGTAGCTTTTTTAGTTTTTGCTCTTCCTTTTTTGATCTTTGTTATTTTTCTCTTGCTCAGCCATTCAGGGTAATTTCCATGTTGATCGAGCATGGTTTTTTTATCGTAAACTCGCTTGTCATCTTGATCCATTTCTTCCAGCTCTGCTGCATTTTCTGGGTGCTCTTTCGCTTCCATATTTTTCTTAATTGCGTTTGCATCCGTCACTGGGTACAGACATAAATTATGAATGAATTAGTAATAATATAAGTGAATAAAAAATAAATTATAAGTGTAAAAAAAGAAGTTATTGGTAATTAATATAAAAGAAGTATTAATTGATGAGCACCTGTCGCGATTTCAGAAATTTCAGACATTTCAACATCTCCATGACCATTCTCATCGATCCCCAATGTTTTTTTCAATCTGGCAAGTTCTTTTGCCCCATAACGTTCACGTTTGACAGCTCTACACTTTCTTCTCCACTTGCTTCTTAGAGATTTGGCCATATTTCTGAAAAAAAAACAACAATAACTTTATTTTCTAACAAGATAAGATTATATCTCATTCAAAAACAACTGCAAGAGTTATCGAACGTCAAAATTTTTCCCATTTGTCATTGATTTATAAAAAATAGTTTTTCACGAGAATTTATTTATTAACTATACTTAATAATGAAATGAGCAAGGGTGGTCCGCATTCAACCGCATCGAAAAATAACCTCAAAATCAGATGTACCATTCATGCTTTAAAGAACGCTTCATTTATTAAATCTATCGTTAAAATCTTGATGTATCCTATCGGAAAAAAGTTAGAAATCAATGTACTTACTTTTCTTTTATTGAATTAAATTACTACTTTGTTGAAAACACTTTCAAAATAAACACGTGTTATGAACCGTAGCAACAAAGAGACTCGATACTCGATAGAAAATAGAAACAGAAATTCAATTTGTTGACCGTGGTCGAATGAAAATGCGGGATCCCAACTGGCCCACGCGATTGCAGCGCCTCCCTCTCATTGTGAGAGCGACGGAACTGCGGGACCTGCAGAGGTGTGTGTCCATTCTTCTGGCTACGTGTATACGTATGTGCATACATACATATGTACATGGCTTGTCTAGTCTCCTTGCGGATCTCGATGGCTTTCCTCTCCTTGTACAGTCTTTTATAACCTCTAAACGTATCAAAGGTTTTCGCGGGCGGGAGGAGTACCGAGTTTATGGGTAATATTTCCCAAGATTCTTTGGTATATCAAACGTGCGAAAAGTCGACATTTCGATTTTACCGGTGACAGAGAAAAAAATACAAACATGAATGCTTTGCCGTTGAACAATTTTTCAAAGCGGACATTCAATAAGTTCGCAACAATGTCAAGTATTCGGAAACTTTGTAGACTACTTTGTTAATATGTATTATGATTGAAAATGGCGAATCTTATGATGTATTATTTGTTTATCTTTTCTTTGGATGACCGATTGAAGATTTTCAAACGGTTTTCCAAAAACTGTAAATAAAGCAACAGAAATGCGAAAAGTCGAATGCTTTTTTTTTACTGCGAACACTTGTAATCCTTTAATAATATGATGCAATTGCAAATCGGTTCTCGCTCTTTGCAATGTTTGAGCAGATAAAGGAAACAATGCCTTTGGATGATGCCGAGCCACCCGATACTTCAGTCTCTAAACGCGGAGATGTTGCACTCCTGCAAGGATTGAACGTAAGGAAAGAATTCATTCTACACGAGTTGAAGTGAATGTTTTGATTTCCATTATCAATCATCTTTATCGGATTCACATTATAGGCCACGACCGATATTGAGAAAAATATATATTTTTCCGTTTGTAAAAGTGAACGTGTAATTTTCACAGGCTATTTTTTCGAGAAAAAGCATAAATTTTATTTTTCGATTAAAAAATAAATTCTTTTTATTTTTCAATCCAGGAAACATCTGGAGATATAATGGGTTGTCTTTCGGTAATGGTAAATGACCAGGATAATGAAAATGAACAAATTCAAGAAGTAATCGTGGATGACAAGTTGCTCGGCACAACCTTGACTGCGATAACTTTGCCCGATGGAACTCAAGCTTATGTAACGAATAATTTGGATGATAATGGTTTGTTTCTCCGAATTTGCTACCATTATGATTTTCAATTATTCCTCAATATACTAAAATGAGCTCTGAAAAATTTTAGATGCGGTGTACAAAGAACCTTCTTTGGATGTGGAAAATGCTAGAACTATATTGATCAGGGATTTGACCGAACTAGGAGATGGAAAGACTCAGGAATTTGAGCTGGAAATACCAGCGTTTTTACAAACTCAAGCTAGTTCCTCCCAGGATACAGAGAACACTTATGTACAATTGATAGATGGTACAACTTACATGGTCACTGGCTGTGTTGATACGGATGATGATGTCTGGGAAATTGAGGGAACAAAATTAAAAAAGAATAAAACTAGGAGTCAGCATCATTGCCCACAGGAAGGATGTGGAAAAGTCTATAGTACGCCCCACCATTTAAAAGTAAAATAAGTAATAATTATGTAAATGATAAGAAAAAATGGACAGTGTTTCAGTGAGAAATAATAAAAATTTGTTCATTTTCAGGTACATGAAAGGTCCCACACGGGACAACGACCCTACAGATGTACTCATCCAAAGTGCAAAAAAACATTTTCAACGGGCTACAGCTTGAAAGCGCACTTTCGAACACATACGGGAGAGAAGCCATATAAATGCACGTCTGAATCATGCGACAAAGGGTTCAAGACATCGGGTGACTTATTAAAGCACGTGAGGACGCACACGGGCGAGCGACCCTTTCTGTGTCCCTTCGAAGGCTGTGGACGTTCCTTCACTACCTCGAACATTCGTAAAGTTCACGTTCGTACGCACACGGGTGAACGTCCGTATAAATGTTCTCAATGTGACAAGGCGTTTGCAAGCGCGACTAATTTTAAAAATCACGTGAGAATTCATTCGGGAGAAAAACCGTACGCCTGCACGGTTGAAAACTGCGATCGTCGTTTCACAGAATATTCTAGTCTTTATAAACATCAATTGGTGCACACGCAACAAAGGCCTTTCGAGTGCAAAATCTGTCTGAGGAGATATCGCCAGAGCAGCACCCTCATAATGCACAAACGAACTGCACACGCTCTTATCGAAGGTGACGATGGCATGGATGTTTACCTGAGCGAAAATCCCGAGCCCTTGGATGAGCAAGGAACAACCAGTCGTAAACAAATTGTAAATCCTCGTAAGGTAATATAGTTTCATCGTTTTCGAAAAATTATTCCCGCTCTGGTCTATGTAAAAAAATTACTATTCTGAATCGAGGTGACGCATTTATCTAACTCATTATAAAAATATTAAGATTCTTAAGCCGTAAAATCAAGTGGATTTCATTTTTAGACATACTATTCTCAATACTCTCTACTGTTAAAGTTTTCTCTTAGTAACTCGGTTAATGTTGTTTGTATTGTTTATTGCTTCATTACTTTCTAATCTCTAGTTTATTGACCTCAATAGCTCGGCAGTAATAACCGATAAATTTATCAACAATTCCGCTGTTTCTCGACTGTTTCAGAAAATTATGGTTGGTAAAGATGGACAAATACAAATAACGGGAGCGACGGAAGATTCGACGGAGAACGAGACGCAAATTTTGTTGGTCGGTAATGCCGCTCAGATCGCCGCGCTCCAGCAAATCAATATAGAAGAGGATTTTGAAAATTCGCCGATTGACACATCTCTCGAAGCACTTAATATCAAAATCGAAGACATGGAATTCGGATGGACGTAGAAGCAAAAACCGGAACGAGGCAATCTTTTTCAATTTTTTTTTCTTAGTAAAAATGGAGGAGCCTAAAAAATACTTTCGATTTTCGGAATACCACTAGAACGACCGAACTTCGAAAAAATATTTTAACTGGTAGATTAAGAGAAATAAAAAAAATCAAACGGTCTCTATTCCAGTCATAAATAATTCGTGATGTTTAATCTTTGCGATATTGAACGTCGAAATTTAAACAGTTGGTTGGGGAACTCGACGTTGTTATATCCATTTATCAAAGGTGTGCTATGTCAAGGATTGTTTTACTTATGGAGACGACGTGAAGAAGCAATATATCCAAATCAGTGATCGTATTATTCGTTTCGGGCGATCGTCAGGTGTGTCGCCGGCCATCTGTGACTATCAAACTTTCACAAGTATTTTATTGTAAATTATCTTTAAAAATAAAAATTTTAAAGTATTTTAAAAAGCGGGACGCAATGAATCAGCGATCAGCCCTCTTTTTTTAAAACATTTCAAATAAATATATCCGGTGAAGCCACGCTTTTTACGCACTGTCTGGACAAATATGAAAATTTTTCACACATCGACAGAATTCGTGAAAAATGTTAACTTTAGATCGACCGTAGAGTCGTTAAAAAACTTGCCGAGCTGATAATTGAATAACACGAGCCATCATGCCTCGCGCGATGTTTTTTTTCTCTCTCTTTTTCTTTCTCTCTATTTATCTTTGACCGCGAAACGTAACAATCTTTTGTGTCTTCAGTCGGCGATCGACATGTGCGTTACACAATATTTCGTTCGCTCGCACCCGTACGCGCGTTTCGTTCTTTGAATAGAGACAAGGCGCGTTCAATCGGTCAATCGATTTACACGTTTTATTCAGTTATCGTTTTTTTTTTAAGGTAAACCTCGACACTTCCTGTTTCCTGGCAAAACCGGAAGGCCACTGTCAAGTCCGAAGTGTTTTCTCGGGAAACGTTCGCTCGTATGTTCCAGTCTACGAAGAAGGCGAAAATAATGGTTTTGCCTTGGAGAAAATATTGGTTGCATCATTCAATTAACGATAATTCTCGTTTTCAGTAGCGTACGAAAAATATTCTAGAAAAAACATAACTGGAATGTATCTGGAGTATCCTCCTTTTATTTTGCTCGCGATAAGTTTGAAAAAAAATAGAGAAAAATCTCGGAAGCTTCAATCTGGATAAGACATTAAGCTTGTATTCAGATAAATTTGAGAGCAGCCGATACCCTATCATGAGTGAAGAAATACAGTACGAGATAAAGCTCCCGGAGTTTATTGTTTATCGCGAAAAATCAATCTTCATTTTTCATTTTCATTTTTCATAGTCTTCAAACGTCTGTTGGTAAATGGAAAAATTCAGAAAATGCTGCGAAATAACGCGCTCCTCGTGAAAAGACTGAGATTGAGGCTAATTTCGATTAACACTAGATTTACGAACCATGTTAACGCAATAGCGAAGAACCGTGTAAAACTCATCATTTTGACGAGTTTGCGGATTCAATGTTAATTGTTTCATGCTCTTTCTTCTCGCGTCAACGTAGATTAAAATTCTGACGACCACAATTCTATTTTACGTTTTTTTTTCCATTGTACATCATTTCCTCGGTTTCATTTTTACGAGGTTGAATTCTCCTCTGACATCTTTCGGTCCATTTGTTTCTTCCACAAAGTTTCGTGTTTACTGAACAAGTGATACTTCCTTCTCACAGTTCTAAAGCTAGTACAGAGAGAGCAAACATAGGACCGAATTTTTCTCTTTCTCTGTCCCGGTAAACAATTAGTTAAATTAATGTAAATTAATCTAATGGATTCAAGTGTTACTCGCGGCCGAGCTATAAAATATTATCACACAGCTTTTGTATATTATCCGTTTAGACACGTCTTGTCGATCTTACACCCAGAAAAACTTCAATTTTTCATCTCATTTTATCTTTTTGGCAGTGTCTGTTCCGATAATTATTTTCCAGATGAAATATCTCGATGACAATTTTTTTTTTCAGGAAGAAGAATGCGAAAAATTAACAGTAAGGAAATAGAGGAAAACAGATGAAAAGAGATGAATGAGGAAAAAAATGACAAGAATTCCGGTTTTCACGTGACGTGACGAACATCGTCTTATCCAGATGTCCTCCACTGGTGACGGATATCGACGTTGATCAACCTTACGAGGTTTTTGTTGGCTCATTCATTCCGTCAAACGAAGCGGGCTCTCGAAACTTTCTCAGAAATCTCTCTTGCAACATAAATCTTCCTGATCGTGTAACTCAAGATTTTTCAACTTCATATTAATTTGCATGTCCAAATTGGCAAAATTTCATTTTTTTATTTCAAGAATTTCGAGACTCGCACTTTTTTTCGTCTCGTGCTCGATGCTCTAAATACTTTTTTTCACAAGTTTAAGAATGTAAGAAATCTGTATTACGATAAGGAAGAGAGAAAAGGAGGAATAGTCGACGATGATGTACTTGGCAAATAATTTTGTAGTTACACATTTGCTAAATTCTCCTCATGATCGCTCAAATGTTCAAAGCATACAGGGAAAAAGAGAATACGATTTCTCGTTGAAAAATATCGGATCTTTCACTTCAAACTGTCGATAAAATTCTACATTTAGTTAACGAAAATTACCAAAATATCATCTTACAAAATTATTGCGTTTGAGAACAAATTATCTTAACAATTTTTAACTCGCGTTCAAAGTACAACAGAGCAAAAGAGATTACCATCTCGCATTGAAAAATATCAGATCTTTATAAATTATTGACAGCATTTTAAATTCAGTTAACTAAAATATCTTGTAATATCGTTACATCTAACAATAAAATATTTTTTCATTGTTTAACGTGATATTGTTTCGCAAACGAAGTGACGCATTTTATGTTCTCATTCGTAGAAACGACCAAGAAATTTAATACCATTTAGGAAGTTCTAGTCGCTCACTCAAAAGTTCAAAAGTCGCACGTAAAAATATTTTCACGAAGTTCGTAAAAAATAACCCATAGAGTGTAAATCTTGAATCATGAGTTAGTGCAAAGTCGTAATATGGAGAAATACGAAAGGTGCGAACTAGTGGCGATGATCCTGTTTGTCCTCGAGTATCTCGTCTTCTATTTTCCTCTTTTTTTCTCGCATTTATTTTCCTTCTCCAACATTCTTCGGATACCGCACGTGTGCGTTGAAAAGCGTTTAACGTCATTGCGGGGTTTTTGATGAATTAATTACACGCCAAAAGAATAGAATTTATTAGAAATTTTTATACGTCCGATCGTGAAAAAATTCCTCGTGTATTTCTTTATCATCGAGTCACGTAATTTGTCATTTTTTCATGTCAATGATCATGTTTGTTTTCTTCTTTTTTAGTTCATTCCAGTCCCTCATGTGGGGCGCGCCATAAACAATCCGACGACACCACCCACATTTCGAGTTTCCAGCTTTGGCAAACATTTTACCGATAAATGTCATCAGTGGACAATAGTCCAACATGTGACTGCGAGAACAATATTTCGTTTTTCGCAATTTTTTTTTTCTCTCTTTTTTGCAAAATACATTGTCAAAGGGTCTCTCGTTGTCTGTCACGTACGAGACTTGAAAAATTACCGCGGATCGATTATTTCGCGAAGTTTTCAATGTCGCTAAATGACACATTTCCTCGTGACGTTTATTCTCTCACTGAGAAGACAATCCAGACGAGAAACGATTCACTAATTTTCTTTTATCCTCCAAAACTTCTTTGCATTTTTCTTACATCATTCAGTACAGTCGAGATCGTGTTTTGATTTTGGAAATTTGATTCCGGGTTCGGTATCGATATCGAGAGATTATCGATTTTATCTTGAATGGAATTTATCCAAGATCTCGATGACTTGATTTTTATTGATGTAAAGTTATCACCAGGAATCAAGAAAAGGAAAAGAAATCCGATCGAGACAATTCTACAATTGTTATTCGCGCTAGTTAATAAGTGTTCCCATTATGCTTACTCTATATTTAATGTGTTCTCACTCCAGTCCATCATGTATGCACATTTCGTTTCTCTGTTAATCTAGTGCGTCATTAAAAACTGCGTCATCTAACTGACGCATTTTTTGATTATTCAAGGGAATTCAATAAAAATAGAAGAATTTTAGTAGACGCGGTTGAACTAAACCGGAAATTTTTGCAAATTCCACCGGGGTCAAAAAATCCTGGTAATGCAAGGAAAATGAGGTCGAGTTCTTTGAATTTTTTAATCTCAGAAAAATAGGAACATTGTCATAACAATGCTCGATCTATCAAGATAATTGTAAATCTTTGATCTAACAGTTTTTCAATCTTATACAAACTTCAGGAGCTTAAGGAACGTCTAGGAAAGTAATGAAGTATTAAAACTGTTTAAAGGTCTCGTTTTAATAGTGATTAATACGATAAAAGTTTCGCCGGGGGTCCGACAAGGCAAATAGAAAAATCTAAACGTACTAATTGATCGGTCAGATAGACTCGAAGATACGAGCTTATCGATTATATTACCGAAGTCCTTCTTGGCTCCAGTGTTCGAGACGAGATAAATTGGCGAGTGTGCTATCGATGATAAAAAAAAGGTCGCACCGTGAGTTTGCCGAAGGGAGAAGGGGGAATTTCAAAAAAAGTGCGTGGGAGTTGTTCGAGGAGAGGGCACGAGAGCGTGGAAAGGGGCAAAAGACGCTTCTCCTTCAAAAACTGAAACGAGGCTTCCGACACTGCAGAGAGCGCTATCGCGCCGCGTCGTCGCTCATCCCGACGAAATCAAAACGAGAATCGAGCGCAGATCGCACGCGAGTCGGCTCGACGATCCGCAAAAGCGCGTCCAGTGAGAATCTACGAGAAAACATTTCAAAAGAGATAATCATTGAAAATAAAATACGAGAGTGTCGATCACCGTGATTCTCGATGAAAGAGGAGAGAATCGTGGACGGGAGCGAAAACGACGAATTCAAAATAAAAGGACGAAGATCCATATCGAGAACTATGTCGATTTCGTGACGAAAACTTTCATTCCTCCTTTCTTTTTATTTCTGTTAAATTCTCGTTTTATTTATTTAGTTAAAGATCTGAGTTTCATTTCCGTTTCCTCTTTTTTTTTCGTGTGCGTTTCCCATCCTTGACTCTAAGGTTGAGTGATCTTCAGGAGTGATTTGTTTGTTTGCGACAAGTATAAAGAAACAGTTCCCTCGGCTCGACATAAAGGAAAAAAGTATTGAGAAATGTCGAAGAGGCAATGGATGGTTTTACTCATGTTGTTCCTGACCTACCTTCTTCTCGGCGCATCAATCTTCTATCACATCGAGAGTCGACTCGAGATTGAAACTGTCGCAAAACAGAGAGAAGAACGTATCGAGATCAATGGTGAGTTTTCTCGATCCTTCGAATCTTTGTCCTTTGGAATACATCATCGATCTATCTCTGTAAAACTTTGACTCAGGCAAATAAAACGATTTCAAAACACTCGAAAGTATTTTTCAGTTCATTCAATTATTTATATTAATTTGACGTAATTAAAAATAGTAATAGGGAAGTTAGTAAGAAGATATCAACAGGATGCAATGATAAGAGGAAAAAAATATATTTATCTTCTGTAAAATGTCGATTCAGCTAAATGGAATAATTTTTCAATAATTTCAAAGAAAAATTAATATCGAAGAATATAATAGAGAGATTTTGACAGGTCTCGATGTTGAAAAAACAAAACTTAGTTCGTGGTAAAATTTCAATTCAGGCAAAAAATGTTTGAGCACTCCAAAGCATTTCTCTGTTCATTAAACTATTACGATAAGTTTGAAAAAACTGTAGATAAGAACACAAAAACTTATCAGCAGCTAATATTAAATAAAGAAGAATCATCCTTAATTTTTCATTGCTAATTCATCGTTGATCTTCATTGATCAAAGATTTAAGTTCGCGGCCACAGGTATTCCCGCGTGTACATCCAAAGCGAACGACCCTCGCGCATTTTTTTATTTCTTTTTTTTTCGTTGTACACGATTCAGCTAGTGACGCATACTATTTATGTACGCGTACGCGTGCTCTTTACTACGTGCCGTGTTGGTTACATCTTGAGAAAACAGGAGATTGCTCGTTTCACTCCCACACAATGTAGGATCACTTTTTTCATTAAAAAAATAATTATCCCTATTTGAAATTTACGTGAGATTTTTTAGTTCTCAGTTTCGAATTCGTTGCATTTTGTTCTTTCAAGTGTCAAGAGACGAGGTAAAGAAAAAGAGAAACGAGACAACGAACGGTCACGAGGTTTTTGGTATGCAGAGAAGCGTACCCTGACTGTATGAAGCGCGTGTGCGTTCACGCTGGAAGGCTATTCGGTCGTGTTTCATAGCATTGTCTGAGCCGAGATTAAGGGAATAACTGGACAGAGGAAGTGAAGAAATAAATTGCAATGTCTACGATCCGACCGCGGTCATTCTCCCGTCAAAAATGAAGAAGAAATATTCACTCGTGAACACGATTTTCAAATTACATATTAAAAAAAAATAATTATAATAAATTGATGTTAAATAAACTCCGCTAACATTACCAGACAATCGGAAAATATAAAAAATTATGAAGATACATAATGATTGGAAAATTTTGGCTACATGATTTTTTCGCAAGATGGTAAGAAAAGATTAAGCGCAACCCTGCTAGGTGGCTGGTACAATAAAAAAAAAGAAATAACACGTGGAAAAGTCGACTGTACATACGTTAAATATACATGTATACAAAATGGGCAAATATCGGATGATAAGATAATTGGAAGCAATTGGTTCAAAGATAGCTTCGTTTATAGAGAATGTACGGAGAGCCTCGGCACTCTCTCTCTCTCTCTCTCTCTGTATATCTCAGAGTCTATTACAAAATACGCTTTGCAGCGTGTGATTATCCGAGTGAATGGTTAATCAGAGAAACCATCCAGTTTGGCCCTCGTTTCTATTTTTCTTTTTCTCGACACGGAAGTCAAGTTTCCGATCTTTCCCTCGTGAACTGAATTTTCCGTCTATGCGAAACGAAATATTTCTTCGCGAGGTAAACTTTGTTGTAAAAAAGATCAAAAATGTTGAAGGAAAAAAAGAATTAATTCGGTAACTTTGTTGTAAAAGAGATCTCAAACGTTGAGAGGAAAAAAGAATTAATTAGGTAGCTTTGTTGTAAAAGAGATCTCAAACGTTGAAGGAAAAAAAGAATTAATTAGGTCGCAAGATTTATCGAATCACGAGGAAAAAAATATTGAGCGGAGATTTTGCAAGATGAAGTTTTTATTTTCAAGAATATCGTGCTCACGATATATTTTATAACCCGGCAAGCCTTCAATTCGGTCGTTTCGTAGGAATTTATTGTGTCACATCTCGTACGAGAAACTCATATGTATTTTTTTTAAATACTTTTTCAGCCTTGCTTCATGAGCACTACATGCCGAAAGACACTCTCGAGCAGCACGAGATACTCGAAAAATTGACACGTTATTGCGGCAAATCCGTCTACAATTACACAGAAGATGAGACAGATTCGCTCAAATGGGATTTTTACAATAGTTTTTATTTCGCCTACACGGTCGTCAGCACAATAGGCAAGTTTCGCGATAAAACTCATTTCCTTCAAACTTCCTAAATTGCCGTATTTTTACGACTTTCGAAAGAACGTCACGTAGGTACTTTGTCACCTGTAGATATTGTTTTTAAAAATGAGAAAAAAAGTGTTTGTCCCAGATTAGATTATTCTCTGGCTATTACCGAGAAGACAATGAGAAATCACGTTTCGGTTAAATGAACTGATATGAAAGCGTTAAAGGAAAATTTTATGGATTTGAGAATATTTGATTGATCATTAGATTTGAGCAAAAAAAATAAAATAATTTTGTAATTTAGGGTATGGAAATTTAGCCCCCACGAATATGCTGAGTCGAATTCTCATGATATTTTACGGTGTCGTTGGCATTCCGATGAACGGAATCCTGCTCGCTCAACTTGGTGAATTTTTCGGAATCGTTTTCGTGCGAGCTCACAAAAAGTATAAGCAGTATAAGAAGAGCAGTCAGAGCGAGTATTCGAAAAAATTGACGCCCTTGGAGACGAGGAAAGCCGGCCTGGCTGCTCAAATCCTGATGTATCTCATTCCTGGATTCGTCATGTTCATCTTCTTCCCTGCATTCCTGTTTTCTCACTACGAGGGCTGGACTTATGACGAGGCTGTTTATTACGCCTTCGTAACCCTGACGACCATCGGATTTGGTGACCTCGTTGCAGGTGAGATTTTTTCCTGAAATTTATTTTTAAAAAAAGTGAGAACCAATTCTGAGTATTGAAGAAAAGAACGAGCACAAAGAAATTCTCTTTGATCCCTAAAAAGAAAAAAAATACAAGGTTGTCGATCCCTTTGGACTTAGCAATACGATTGTAATTTATTTGTATGATCTGGCCGAGATATCGAATCGCGATGATCCTTGAGAAAACAATTCTGTTTATGCCGATGATTAATTTTTGCACACGTATAAAATTGATAAAATTTATTGATCTCATGCTCGCTTTAGTATAAATGGAAAATAATTCTGAGGTAAGTGGGTTAATTTTCGTGGCTACTTTCTTTTAGGAAATTCGAATTTCTTTTTCATGAAATGTTATTTCAGGTCAGGATAATTCGAAGGGAAGTGGCGTTTTGTTTATAATGTACAAGACCTTTCTGATTGCTTGGATTTCATTCGGATTGGGTTACATCGTAATGATCATGACATTCATCGCAACGGGAATGCGTAGCAAAAAGATCGTCAGACTCGAGCAAAAGCTGGCCATGAACCTCAAGCACACTCAGAGCAAAATTTGGAATGAATTCAACAAGGAGGTTGGTTACCTGAGACGAGTCTTCAACGAGCTTCAACTCTCCAAAGTCAAGGTAATTAGTGAAATTGACGAAATCCGAGTTTTTATGTGAACACGAATTCAATTCATTTCTTCCAGCCGATCTACGTAGACGAGGATGATTATGAAGCTCCGGCGCCCAAGTTCTTACGCAGCAACAGCTTTCCCGATCTTCGCCAACTCGTTTACGGGGGCTTGGTCGTTTCTTCACCTCCGCATCCGAGACGACGAGCTAACAGTGAAGTCGTACCTGCGGTGAGAATTTTTAAAATTTTTAATATAATTTACATTAATACATAATACATAATAATGAGCATTTTTTTTCTGAGAAATATTTACTGACGAATGATTGCAGGAGACTCCGGTTGCAAGAGTCGTCTCGGAAACCGATCTTCAGCGAATCGACAAGAACGCAACGTTCGCGACCCACGCAATGGTTCAGCCAGCCGAATTGCTGGCGCGCCTGGTGAATATTCTCGGTTACATACCGCCTCCTGGAGATGATGGAAACGAGGCTGGAGCTGATCAGAACTCGGATGATCCATCGAGAGGTGTTGAAGGTTTCAGTGACAAGGAAATTCTCTCTAGCGAGAGAGGCTGGAATGGATCGATGTGGAAATTGGGCGGTGATGACAAGCTCGAGACTCCGAGACGTCCGCGTTCTCGCGCTGCTAGCGAAATCCGCCTCGATCCCAAATACGATCCAAATCTCTCGGACAGAAACGTCGAATGGACGTGGTCCGGACCTTCGGCATCTAGAAAAATTCAAGAAATAATAAAAGCTCGACGAAGAAACAGCGCAAATCCAACGGCAAACGCGACGAAAGAGACAAAATCGAAATTCGGAAATTTGGCATTACCCTTGTCAGTTCCCAAAGGACTTTTGCCTCGATGGATCAAGCAACTTTCCAACAAGAGAGAAACCAATGAAAGACAAAGGAATTCCATTTCCGTTGGTCATTTGGACGGAGAGACTTATTTAACTCAACCTTCGGGTGGTTTGAGCTCGTCGAGCTTTTCCAGAAATTACGACCCTGAGGATCCTTCCTCGAGACCTTACTTTACTCACACAGGAGCGGCGAATCTCGCCAGCTCTCTGGAAGGAAGTAATTTGCTCGAGGAAACTTCCTTGGCTGATTTCCTGCGCGCTCTTACAGCGTTGCACAGCAGAGTCGCCGGAGTGCCAGAAGATTACGTGAAAAAGCCTCAGAGAAAAATGGGCACGGCTTGTCTGACTCCGCCGAAGCTTCCGAGTCTTATGGCACTCTTTTCACCGCCTCACGCTCCAACTTCAACGCAAAGCAATCAAAACACCGTGACGAGTCCTCCGTACAATCCGGCCGCTCGCCGATTCTCACTCCGAGTTGCTGACAACTCGGGAACTTCAACGCCTTCTTACAACAGGCGAAGCAGCTTAGCTCAGCCTCCAGTCAGAGCGAGGAGAAGATTTTCGTTGAGACCAGTCGTCACACCCCTGGCTGGTACGCCGCAAAATGGATCGCCATCTCTTTCTGTAAGCGTTTTAAATTTTTTGGTAATTTTGATCGAATCAATGTCTCACTAATGATGGAGAATGTATAGAAGAAGTCTTAGAATATTTTATTCGTATTTGTAATATTTATTTCATTGTTTTTACTTTTCTCACCAGGGAACGCGCTCGAAAGATCGTCCAAGTCCGTCAAGTCCATCTCTACCGCCAGGATACAGCTCCGAGGGCTTCGTCGTCGATTGTCCCACGGAGTCTCTCGTCCAGAAGGAAGGTGCACCAGGTGTTTCAACTCCAGTCACATCTTCAGGAGTCCGAAGATTTTCCCTTCGACCAACGGTGCAGACAGACTCCTCGCAGACGACGCAGCTTCCTCCCAGTACAAAGGGATTGCCACGTTGGAGAGCTGGAATGTTGCAGAGACAAATAAATCAGCTTCATTTGCAAAAACGAGTGAGAGCGTTCAGCCTGAGCGACGTGAACAGCGAAGGATCTCGGAGCGAGAGAGGGGTCGCCGGAGCCGTGAGTCCTCTCGTCGATGGAGTTAAAATTCTCGGCTTGAAGGATCAGTCCTGGAAACCTAATCAAAAAACCGTGACCATAGTCTCGCCGAGATCGGAAGAAAAGACAAACGAATCGATTCAATCTTCATCTGACAAAAATTCCGAATCCATTCCCTCCGAAACTCCAGTAGAAAAAAAAAGGTCGAGGCCGAGTTTTCCCATAGTCAGAGCGTACTCGGCGACAAATAATCCATTTGCATTCGTCGATGAAGTCAGACCGACGAATCCGTTTGTTTACACACCTCACGATCCCGAGGAGGGAAACTCGAGAACGATATTCCAAGCGCTGCAGAGCGTGAAAAACATCGAGACTGCGCCTCAGAATTCGAGTCAGGCTGACTCGAGCTTCTGCGAAAAATTATCCGATCCAGCTAAAAAACAATCCATTTCGTCGTGTTCAACCGCGACGACCGATACGAAGAGCGCGAGTCGCAGAACTTCACCAGTTTCCATCGAAGCCTGGACGGAGTCGAGAAAGAGCGCTCGAAAAGTTTCGGACGTCTCTCAAGAGAGCAGCGCAGATTCGGTTGCCAGCAGCCAGAAGAAAAGTTCGAGCATCAAGCCTCGTGTTTCCATAGATTCCTATAAGCCTCTGATGGAAGTGAAGATCGAGAAGCCCAGTGAAAATCCGTTCGAGCGTTACAGAGCCTTGCAAATGTCGAGCAACGCCGAAGCACTCACTGAGGTGATGGTTGACTCTCGGGACGGTGAAAGGAAAAACGTCACCAGCCTGGATATCGACACCCAAGAGTCGAGTACTTGAAAATACTGCGAAAACCTTTCAAGACTTGTGATAGCCAAGAGGACAGGATTCGTGTCTTTTTGGTAAACAATGACGTACCTGTGATATTGTAGAATTGTAAAATTAGCTTTTAACGATTGAATGTGTTGTGAAAAAATTCGAAAATTCACGAGAGTAGCTACGTAACGATACTATTGTTCTTCGGTGGAATTCGATGGAACGGAGCTCAAAGTTTTAAGCAATATCAAAGAAGTAACGAATGGCGTACTCTGTGAATTAATCGATTGATTCTGCAAATGTATTTTTATAAATGTAATCGCGAGGTGACCGGAGAGTTTGAAAAATGAATAACAAGTTGAGTAGTTAGCAACACTTTTTTATTGAAAAAGAGGATGCAATAAATAAAGAACGTTATGAAAATACAATTGAGTTTAACGTTTCTTTCCTCGTTTCTGTCTCACGTTGATAGGCTTAAACGTTGAGTACGATAACGAGAATGCGACGTGGAAAAAAACTATTGCGTAAGAATGTAGTATAACGATGCAGTCTTCGCTGTAGTTCTTCAATGGAGAGGAATAAGAAGAAAAAATCGGGATAATTTTTCTAAAAGAATGTTGCTAAGCTCTTCCGGACTTCCTCGATGAGATTTGCACGCGCGACGGATCGTTCGGCGCGTGTTTTGACGTCCCGTAGTGTGACCTCGCCCCGCGCAAGTTCGCCCTCGCCAATGATAACAGCGAGCGGAATTCCGCTGTCCTCGCAGTTTTGCAGTTGCGCTAAGAGCTTTGGATTCCGTTTGTACGATTGTTCAGCTTTTATTCCAGCCTCCCAGAGATCAGTCAGAAGCTTCATGCGTTCCTCGAAAAGATTCTTCTGTGCCGTTGCAACGTATACCTGCGTTTCCGTTGTTCGCGTTTTCTGTCCTTTATTCGCGATCCTGGACTCTATCACGCTAAATATTCTCTCTACACCCAGAGAAACGCCTACGCATGGAACTGTTTTTTTCTTGGTGTCGAACATACCGACAAGATTATCGTAACGACCTCCTCCAGCTACGCTGCCGACTTCGCAGTCTTTGGCTGAAATATAAAACAAATTATTTAATTTTTTCTAAATTTTCTTACTCAATTTGATAATAGGAAAATTCAAAGTGCTGAAGCACTTACAGGTTAGAACAGCTTCGTAAATAAGTCCAGTGTAATAATCCAATCCTCGAGCTAAGCTCAAATCGAACAGGACTTTATCAGAAACTTTATAAATATCGCAATATTTAAGCAAAAGTTCCATTGCCTCGAGGCCCTGTTTTGCCGATGTTTGTTTCATCAAAATTTCGTCTTTTCTTAATTCGTCGATTAGTCGAGCGTCGCCCCGTTTTGAAACGTACTCGCCGATTTTATCGGCTATAGCGCTATCCAATTGCTTCTCCTCGACTATCTCCTTCCGAACTTCGTCCCAAGGACTCTTATCGAGCTTATCGACCGAAGAGCACACACTCCGGAATTTGTCTTGAGGAACTCCACAAGCCGCGAATATTCCATCGAGCAGACTCCGATGGTTCAACTTTACCACGAAAGTTCCAAGATCGAGACACGACAGAGCCTCGACGACTACTCTCACGCATTCCGCGTCCGGTAACATCGGATCGTACTGACCAGCTATATCAAAATCCTGAAAACATTTATTCAATTACGTATCGGAACATCAAAAAATATTGCACGCAGATTATGTAGCTCAAAAACTCTTACGCATTGATAAAATTCGCGGTAACGACCCTTCGTTATGGAAGGATTGTCCCTTCTGTACACTTTAGCGATGTGGTATCTTTTTATATTTGTGATTTTTCCCATTGCCAAATATCTCGCGAAGGGCACGGTAAGATCGTAACGCAGTGCAAGGATTTCACCACCCTGATCCTTAAGATCGTATATGAGTTTCGCATCTTCGCCATATTTTCCAGTTAGCACTTCCTGTGTGTAAAAAATGTGTATTAAAGATCAGGTTCAAGAGCCAACGTTGAAAGATTTATAGTTTTCTTACCTTTAGTTCAAAAATTGGTGTGTCAATGGTCTCAGCCCCATGGCGTTTGAAAACTGTGATTATTTTATCAAGAACTCCCAGTCTGAGTGCCATCTGCTCAGGATTATAATCCCTTGTTCCTTTAGGCGTTTTGAGAATAAATTTTTGTGGTCCTGCATCATTTTCACCAAGCTGTGCCTTGAGTTCTAATAATTTGGCAACCTCTTCGGCTATCTGTCAACAATTTTGAAGCCAGTCCAAATTATTTACAAATAATTACTTTAAGATGAATATTTCCTTGTTGTACTTTGAAAGAAAAGGCCAACACTTTTCTCTTTAACTCCCATGATTCCTATCGTACCTGCGGACTGGTTGTACTTGATGCCCTGATATATTTACAGCCGGGCATAAAGTTGAGACTGAACCGAACTAGCCGTAACATTGTTGCTGGTGCGAAAGAACAAGGCGAGAGAGTGGCTTGCAAAACCAGAATCAAAGAGAAAAGCTCCGACCCTCTTCCGTAAATGATACTCAGGCTCAAGAGAAAAGCTGAGACACATGACAAAAAGAACTAATTGCTCTACTTCTTTAATGGAGATTTCTACTGGGTTCCAAAATAATTCAACAGTCAAGTCTCACCTTATTTTCAAGGTTGAGAGAGTTCGTGTTACTGGAGAAATTAGTCAACTTTTCTATATTCTTTGCTAGCGCTGTTTTTTCTTTAGCGAGAGGAAATCTTGATCTCTCGGTTGATGTAAAGCTTTCTACATTGGAGTACCATCGCTTGATGTGCGGTAAACTTTGTATCTGACCATTCAGGTTTGAAGTACAAAAATCAAAAAATTCTTTGTCGCTCGATGTCGGTATCCAGTCACTTATGTAACTGACATTAGCGAATTCTGCATTTAAACTGGCCAGTGCCGATTTTAAATCCTGCGGCTGTATCGTATCGAAAACAAATTTTTAAGAATTCATTATTTCCAAAAATATCACTCATATGCTAATTACTTCGTGTAATTAAAAAAAATTATATATCGAATTGAATGATCATCGATAAATAATGAATTTTAATAAAAATAAACAGTATTTGGTGAATATTCAGGATTGCTAATTGACGCACATGATCCATTGTTTCACTTTCCCATTAACCTGCGAATTATCGTCAAGTGTCCAAAAATGCATGTAGGACACGAAAGAAAATTATTCGTTCAGAGAATAGTCGATGAATTACCACGTGTCAAGAAACTCGGTGTCTTAACTTCCGCACATTTAGATCGTAAAATATGTAAGGTTCAGTCATCCGAAATACTGACAGGTCGTTTCGAAATCGAGTCACGTTGAATTTGAGTGATTACACGGTAGCGACCGTATTTTGCTCCGACTTTCTCATGCGCGAGATGAATGATCGCAAAAAATAATTGAGTATTCGGAGGGAAAGTTGATTCTCGGAAAGAACAGAAAACCGCGAGAAAAGCCTTCAATCGAGAGATAATTATCGTCACGATGCCGATACAAAACGTTTTTTTACCATATTGCTCGCCGAGTGTTTTTTTTTGCCGATCACTGTGAATTTATTAGGTCACACACTTACCCTCGATTTTTCAGCATTCGCTGACTTGAGTTTTCGCACGATCTCGCCTTGTTCCTTCACCAACTCGACGAGTCTTTCTTTAGTTTCGTCAGCCATCGCTTTTCAACACCACGCGCGTTTCGTGCAATGTGTTCTCTTTTCGCTAGTATGGTTCGGTTCCATGCGTTCCTTTCACGTCTGCTAATGAATCACATTAAAATAGAAAAAATCTGATGAAAAAATTAATAATTTTTTTTCAAAGTTTTTCAATTCATGTCAATTACGATTATAATAAGTTGTATTGATTTTTAATCACCTCTAAATAAACATTGCTCCAATCGACGGGGCGCGAATCTCCAATTACTTACGAAAATTCAAAAACATTCACAGGTTTTTGGTTTTTTAATCCTGTTCAATTTTTGAAAACGTATTATTGTAATCAATGTATCACACTTTCTTACAATAGTTCAATGTTTCTACATCTGGTTCTGTTTTCAAGAAACTCGCCTAAAATTAGGCTGAAACGGATGAAACTACACAAAGTACTGAGCTCCAGCAGGTCTACGATACGACTGACGAATGTGCTGACGTCTCGCGGTGTCGTGACGCAATCTCTCTAGTCGGTGAACGGAATCGGAAAAAGTTATGTATACATATGCACACTTTTGCACTTCTCTGGAAACAACAATAAAACTTTTTTTCTCGCAAAAGTGATTGTATTTTCTCAAATCAGCACATTTTTTAAAATAAAAGTGCACGTTCAATGCAGTAACAGTCTTCGTTAATGATTATTTTAATTTCTTTATATCCTTTATAGCGATTAAATTAGAAAACGGAAGAAAATATCTATTGCACAATAGAACTAGTTCGAAATTCGATGGAATGTACTTGAAAATGAATTATATAAAGCGACCTCGAAATGGAAAGATTATTGTACCCGGTGAGTGGATTTTATTGTCCTTGTAAAAGTTGTGAAAAAGAAGGTGATGCAGTTCCATATAAATTTATATGGAAATTAATGTACATATATGGAATTGGAACTTTCTTACTTGGAACTTAAGTTTCAATCTGGAAAACACATCTAAAAACAAAACTCAAAAAAATGATCCAATTTTTAAAATCACTTTTATTTTCAATTTTTCATGATGAAATTTTATCACTATTATATATTTGGAAAAATTTCGACATTTTCACTTCTCATCAAAGGATAAAAATAGTAATAAAATTACCTAATTGGAAAAAATCTTATTGCAAGATAAAAATGTTTTATTTTTTGTCCATAAAATTGGATCAATTTTTTTTTAATTTTTGCTAAATTTATAACAACGTATATGTTGTTTTGGGGGGGTTATCAATGCTTTTTTCCAAACAAACAGATACCATTGCTGAAAATAAACGTTGAAACTACAGCGGTCGTTATCTTACCAATAAATTCGGAAGCGAGAAAGAAATTTCAGTATGAGATTGAAAGGGGGAAACTCGGTGAAGTTCGTTCAAGTTGAACTGGCATATGTTACCGAACAAAAAGTCAATTTAAACTACATTCCTGATAAATAGGAGTTAGTTTTCGTAGCTGGGGGCTCGTCCCTTTCACAGAATATATACTCACGCCCGAGGAATTACTTTCACTTTCAGAATCACTCGAACGTACAATCCGAGCAGAAAATTGCAGCCAATATTTTATCCACAAATTCAAATTTCCTAAATAAAAAGTTAAACAACAAATTATAAATTTTATAATTTTTTTACAATTAGAAATCTAAAAATAATAAAAAATGAAAGGATAGAGAAAATAATGAATTAACTGAAAATTAATATTGAAAATTTTTTTTTCTTCAGTTGACAAATAAATGTAGACACGTACATCTAGATAATTTTTATTTAACCAATCAATGCGGTTCTTTTTTTATTATTTAGCGTTACAAATAACGCGGACGCGACAATACATCGTTTTACATAACGAGACACGTCGTCGAAAAAATGGATACAATGGAACTCTATGATAATTAATTATAACGTGTGTGGTTTTTCGTGTTTCACGATGAATGAATTTAATGAATACACAAATTAATCAAAGGTCTCGCTTATAATTATTTTTCACGTCTGTACTTTTTTTCTTTTTTTTTTGGATTTTTAATATTTTTGTTATTTTTTTTCTTTAAATGCTCTACGCGCGACTTAAGAACTGGGTTACTCGACAACATGTAATTCTTATACTTGTTCTTTTACATTTAATTTTCTTTAGCCGTACTTCTTGTTTTTTCATCTCGTTTTTCTTTCGTGTATCGTGTGTGTCGGTGTGTTCTTCCGTTGATCTCATTCTTATCATTTCCTTTTTTCCGTTTTCCATTTCCACTCGTTCTTATCACCATTTTACTTTCTCGCTGATTTCTAGCTCCTAATTTCGAGGATCCCCTCGAACATCTCGATCGTCTTTCTCATTATTTTAGCGAGCGACGCTCTCGCGAAAAAACCTCACGTTGTGCGCGTGTTAATTTTATTTTTTTTTCTTCTTTATTTGTGTACAAACTTCAATTATACTCGAAGACATCAAAAACTTTCTACGTAATGTTTAAGTAACGAGTTCTCGTGAAAAATCGAGATTCATCTTTTAATCGTTTGCCACGCAGGAGAACCGATGATCATTCTCGACGAGCGGGATATATTTTTTTTGTTCTTCTCGCTTGGCGATTTCGTAAAAACTTTGGTTTTTTTTAACGAAGAAAAATCTTCTCGGTCGTGCGTTCTGGTAATATCTTTTTTAACGAAGTAATGGAATTTTATTTTCGATTTCTCTTTATCACTCCCGCTCTCTTTCTCCCACGTTGCAAGTCCTCGAAAAATCACTTTTCTTTCTTCTTCCTTATTTCTACCATTAAGAGATATCGGGTATCGCATACACAAGAATTTCTATACTTTATAATATGTATTTATGTATATATATTTATAATATTTATATATATTTATATGTATATGTACTCGTACGTAACTGGCAAAGTTACAGAGATGTGTCGTTGCCGAATAAAAACTTCAAACCCCTCGTTTGTTCGTTTCCGGTATTTGTGTCATGTGGTTTTTTTTTATAATCAATGAAAATTATCATTTTATCTCCCAAAAACACGCTCTCGCCATTCTTACCGATCACAGTCACACAACTCGCGCAAAAATCGTGAGATTCATCGAATTTCTATGAAATTTCGAATTATGCTTCTCGGGATTGGAGAGTCATTTTCTTCTTTAAAATGCATCGATTTTGGATGGAGAGGGACGGGAAGGAAGAATCGAATACTGAAAATTATTTTGTTTTGGACCTGTTTTGCAAACGGAGAGAATATTTGCGATGTCGCTCGAGCTTCGATCGTTCGTTCTTTATTTTTGTTCCTTCATCGTACGAGCTCCACATTCTTTTCCCTCCGGATCAAATCGCTTTTTTTTCTCTCTTCGCAATGCGAGAGCTTGGTCCAATGTGGCAGTGCCTCGTTATTTTTGTTTGTTTGTTCATTTTTTGCTACTCCGAATCTAAAATAAGTCTCGTGATTGATTTCTCCTTTTTTTTACAAGCTTTCGTGATCCAGATTTTTGTAACCCCACGAAAAAAAAGGTTTCAGACTCCTCGTTTTGTCGGAAGTTTATATCTCCTAAAATTTGTCTCATCTCGTTAAAATTTCTGTGTGCTCAGAGCACAGAAAGTGGTTCGAAGCTTTTTAATTCTTTTCTCCTCATTGTTTTCTCTTTCTTTCCTCGATTTTTTCACATTTAACGTCATTTCACAGACACTCTGCCTGGCTCAATCATCAACCGATTATTTACACCATACAATTCGACCTTTCGTCTTTTAAACAATCTTTTTCTCCTTACTCGTCTCATCCAAAACTTACATACATACTTGTTCCATTTTCTATCTCCTTCATCGAATCATCAATATATATATATATATATTTATTTATATTTATTTATATTAGTCTTTGCAATAATCGTGTTCATTAATTCGACCTATTTGTATATGTATGCATAAAAATTATATATATATAAGTAATACATATAAATTTTTGTATATATATTATACGTATATTTATATAATTTTATGTCATAAATATATACGAGTAATAGTGCTCGGTGTGTGTATATTTACTTGTTTATTTATCATATACTCGTACTTTTAGACGGGAAAGCTAACAGTAGGTTTTTACCTCGAGGGAAAGGTGAATGATTTTTTTTCTTTTTTATTTTAATGCTCGTGATTCCTCGATCCGAGGACGAAGTGAAGGAGGAAGGGAACAATCAATTATTATGAATTTTACGTCCTAAATTCGTCAATTATCAACGATTCGATAATTCAACGTTCAATCCTCTCGCAAAAAATCTCTTCTCGCCTCTTTGTATTCTCTCTTGAACGATAATCCTGTCTCTCATTCTCTTTCGTCGTCTTAAAACTACATAATCGAGTCAAACGTTACAAATATTGTTTTATCTCTTATCAGTGTTGCTTTCCTTCGTGCCTCTCTTCTCTATTTGCCTCTTTCCTTCGTTTCTGTTTTCTCTTTTCCACGATAATTTGGATACACGAGTCGCTACTTTTTTATTTTTTCGTTTTTACTCGTCAATGTGAGTGTACGTGTGTTTTTGTGTGTTCTTTATCAATTTTTATATCACCTAGAAATAATCTAATGATTATGTCTACCTTATAGTTCGTAGTTCGTATTATATGACTGAATCTCTCTCTTTCTCCTTTTCAATCTCCTTGCTCTTCCATCGATCTCCTCTCTTTCTCTCTCACTCTCTTGCCTAATTTGCTTCTCACTTTGCGGTTTACTCGGGCTCTACCTTTCTCACGATTGAGAAAAATGAAGAGAAAAACGAAATTTCTACCACACGCGCATCCAACAATCTTTTTTTCTTCTCGTTCTTGTTTTTTCCTCGATTTCGCCCTTTTTTTTGCTCTCGTCGTTACTCCTGACATTCGCACAGACAGACACTCAGTGTTTCCCCTATCGCGAGGATAATCCGTTAATCGTTGATTTGGCTTTTATTTCTTTATTTAACACTTTTTTTCTCTTTTTTTTTCCTTTTTTTTCAAAGAACGAAAAGTCGAAACGATCTATAATTTCTGTTCTATCTTCGTTCGTTCTTCTTTCAAGAGTCGTAGAAATAATTTTGTACTTGTATATACGAGACGCAAGTTTAATGCGAATGATGAATTCGTGAAGAAAAATAAAATTGGGGAACGCTCAGGATCTTTGAGCTCGAAGGATTTTCAGCTCTCGAGCTCGTTTAGTGCGCGAACGTTTTTTCTTTATTTTTCTGAAAAAGAAGCCAACGAAAAGATTCGTTCCTGACGCATCGGTTCTAAATATTTATTCGTCCTTGTTAAATGTCTTTCTTATCATCGATCGCCTTTTCCGATCTTCTCGATGTTCGAAATTCCGGATGTCCAAGGTATAAAAGTATAAAAATGTTTTGACAGCAGCGAACAATAAAATTATCGTTCGCTAACGTCGAATGTGGCAGTGCCTCGTTATTTTTTGTTTCTCTGCTAATCCGAATCCAGAAAAGACTCGCGAGTCCTTTTTCCTTTTTTTTTACAAGCACGGACGATCCAGATCTTTCCACCCTTACGAAAAAGTATAAAAGTATAAAAACGCTTTGACGCCAGCGAAGAATAATTATTTTTCGCTGACGTCAAAGCGATTTTATACTTTTATATATCTTGAACATTCGGAATTTGGTGTAACGAGGAGATAAAGAAACGAGATCGACGATGCAAAAGAAGTCCAACTAGACTGGAAAATATTGAAGTTCGATGCGTCGCGAAAAAACTTGTCAATCGTCTTCTCTTTTAGAAAAACCAGCAATGAGAAAAAAAATTATTCATCGAAGAATGAAAGTGTCGCGAATGGAAGATTCTGCTTTCTCCTATCTATTCGTTATTTTTCGCTCCAATCTGGATTTACTCTCTCTCTCTCTCTTACTCTTCGAGAAATTTTCCCTCACAGATCTCCAGTCTTTCGCGGTTTGAAAGCAAACGATATGAAAGGAAAAAGCGCGATCGTGACGTTCAAGCCCGAAAAATTGAGTGATTCCCCGATTAAGAGTAATCTCAAACGTTCTCACTCGAGTGTTTTAATCTCGTTTTTGGTTTCTCATGGTTCGAAACGCGGAGATTTATTCGAGACGGGCTTTGTAGCTCGTTTTCCAGATCTCGGCGAGCGTGACCGCGCTGTGGAACCTGTGGAAGATGCACAGGGGCAGAGTGACCTTTTGGATCATCGTCCACACGAGATATCCGTAAAAATCGAGTTGAACAGGATTTGCGAAGACCTTCATCGTCTCGAAAGTGTAAATGACCCACATGGTGACGTTGCAAATGAGGAGGAAGGTAACGATCTGGCGTCCGGGCTTGCTGCGATCGTGCTCGGGGAGATGAACGCGTCTGCGCGATACGTCGGCGATGAAGAGCATCTGCAGGACGACTTGAACCACGGAGAGGATCCCCGTGACCATGACGAAGAGGTTCGGCTCGTGAGTGAATGCAGCGAAGGAGCCGGCGATTACGCTGAACATCGCATAGAGAAAGAGACCAAAACCGGAAACGCGAAGGAGAATGTCGTTCAGATCGCTCTGCTCCTCCGCCTTGAATTTGAGACTCTGAACGCGTATGAATCCGATTATTATCGCGATTATTGACAGGGCCATTAGCAGGCAGTGGGACACATCCGCGAGGTAAATTGCGAGCAAGCCGAACGACGGGTGGTGGATGAGGACGAAGAAGAGGATCAGACAGATCAACGAGCCAACCAGGAGGAAGAGACCGAGGAATAGACCCTTGCTCGCGCCGACGCAGTCCACGCGGCCATGACCTGGAACAAATTTAAAACATTTTTTAAATTTTATGTTAATTTCCGGCTGTTTGATAAAAAAATTTTCAGTAATTTTACTGATCCATTGGAAAACTCGAAACGAGATTTCATTGACTTTTAAAAGAAAGTCAAAGTTTAAGAGCTTGATTTACAAGAATTAATGAAAAAGAAAAGTGAAAAGAAAAACACAATCAATGAATTAATGAGTGAATTTCGAAGAATAATTGCGAGAAAATTAGAAGGTAATTACGATAAAATAATGAATTACCGGCATGAGCTAATGCGACAGCCCTTCGCGAGAGCATCGCCTCGAGTCTGCGTTCGAGATCGGCCTCAGCCTGATGTGGCCAGCGCGGATAGCGTCCGATATGTTTCCACATGATGTAAATAACGGATGCACCGACGAGACTGTACTCGATGATGAACGGAAAGAGATACGGAGCTGCGTCCTGAACGATCGTCCCCATGATGTTGATACGTCCGCACGAGTTTTCGATATTTCCACCAATGACGGCTGGCGAATCGGCATAAAATGCGAAACTCGGGCTCCAGATGCTCGTGTCGTTGGTCGAGTTGTTGATCTCGAATATCTGGGATAGACCTTTCTTCGCGTACTGGGGAGCTTCGAAAAAGTCGCGGAGGAACGGAGCGACGGTCGTGCTCGGCGTAGACGTCGTCGACGTGGCCGCTGTCGCAGCGGTGCTCGCGAGGGTCGACCTCGTGACCATGTGGACGTTCGATACGTTGCTACGTACGGTGCTCGTGATCATGTTCATGAACGCTTGGACCTTGGGTACAGTCGTCGTGGTCGTTGTGCTGCAATGACAAATTTTAAATATAAGATTGCAAAAATCCCAAAAAATAAATTGTTAAGGTGATGTTGGGGTGTGCTATATCGCGCAAAATAGAACTTTGCTACATATTTTCTCTAAAAATAAACAATTTTTGAAAAAAAATAACCACACTGTTCGCTTTCCATCAAAGTTCAACGTGGTTCTCTTTTTTTTTCTAAAATAATAAAAATGTTTGAGAAAACGAAAGAACAGGAAGAGATTCTGACCAATTACGTTGAAAGAACGTGAAAATGAAACAACGTGATATGGAACTTCACGCACTAACTGATCCTTAGCGTAGAATAATGTAGCGTAAGAGATTTTCACCAAACACGTTGGAGGAACGTAATCGAGAAACGAAACGTGATTGGTCATAATTTCTTACGTCACGTTTATGCTACGCTACGAAACTAGTGAGTTTATTTTTGCATATCACTATTCATTCATTACTTAACATCGTGACACTATCGTATAATTTCATTGATATTTTTGTATGAGCTAGCAAATGGTTCAGAGATCCATAAAAAGTATCAAAGTCACTCGACATGATTTAAAATTGTCGGATACTTGTCAAAATTGCTAGATTGATAAAAAAATGTACCTAGCAGCGGTCGTTGTTGATATCGACTTGACCAGGGGCTTGAGAGTCGTCGAAGCCGCTGCCCAGGGTGCTGCGGTCGTGGTGGTGGTCGTGGTACCGCTCGTGATGGCACGAGCAACCGAACGGGCGGTGGAGCGCGCGATGCGCCCAACCGAGGCTGATGTCGTGGTTGCCAGTCTACCGAATCCACTCGGCGTTGGTCGCAGAGTTGTCGTCGTTGGGGATAAACGTAATTGAGCCATGTCATGAGGTTGCATACCCAAAATCTTGCCAGCGTGCTGCACAGAATGCCGACGAATGCTCTCTGAAAAAATTTCAATTATTGTTCAATGTTTGTCGAATCGGTTCATCATTTTTTTAAATTGAAACTTTTTTAAACGAATTAAAGTATACGAAGAGCAAAATAGGAGGATGAAAATGAAAAATGAAAATGTTGCCAAGTCGATATTTTTTGTGGGTTTAAATTTATCCACATCTTGAATTCTTGAGCATTAGGAAGAAATAGTTAAAATAATAAAAAGAGCAAAACAGAAGGTTCAAATTGAAAACAGACTTTTTATACCTTCTGAAGAACTATAAACTAAATTTTACTTTGAACGTTACTTCAATATTAATTCGATATACGTGAACTTTTGCCAACGATTTTAAAAGTATACATATACGTAATGTTTGATTATCTACCAATTATTCCATCCGCTTGTTTACTGTAACGAAGACTCGTCTGGGTAATCTCCTTCAGCGTTTCGAAGACCAGAGTTCTCACCCATACGCAGATATTAGTTGCCACCACGTGCATCAGACCGAAACGAGCGATCACTTTGAATCGATGAATGTTGAGCTTTGAAAAAAAAACATCTTTCAATTTCTTTCTTTTTCCTATATTTATCTGTTTTTACTGATCCAAAATTTACCCTTGCATTCATGAAGATAAAGTACATCTGCATGAAGGTGAAAATCATCTGAAGAACGGGATTTACGCCCTCGAGAATTTGATAGCAGGGTGAACTCTGCGGAGTCCCGAAGAAGGCGCCGAATTCAAGACCGTTGTAGACCATCGTGCCCAGACCGAAAGCTGATATTTACAATTATTTTATTATTATTAATTCATAATTATATACATTCATTTTTTGAAAATTAAATTTTTACCTATCGCTCCCACTCTCAGGAAAAAGCTCCCGTAGCTGTGATCATTCTGCGTTGTTTTCCTTTTTCGTAGATTTCTCGGCGCGACACCTGCCTCAACGTCAGTCGCATCCTGAGGAAGTGACTGGAGCGAATGAAAGAGAGAAAAAAAAAGTTTATTTTGTGAAAGAAAATGAGGTCAGTAGATTTTTCCTTTGAATCAAAGTTGCAGGAAAATTGCGCGAGGAAACAATGTTCTCTGATGATATTCCTGGCTTTCCGGGAATCTTCCTATCGGAATAAACGAAACAGAAACACGCGACGAGAGCGCGAGAAATTTATTTCGAGACTCCGAACGAGGGGAAAATATCGTTTCGAGGCTGGACGTGTGAGCTCACTCGAATCCCAAAACTCGTATCCCATAAAAGATTGACCAACAGTGTTGCGTCACTATCGTGGGTGAGATCAGCGTTACCATGAATTGTATTTCGGATTGACCTTACGAATTATTTAAGCTCGCGATGAAATTACCCTATACACCGAGAAGAAAATTTGATACATTCTATCAAACTGAATTTGCTCGAACTTTTTTTGTTAAAACCCAACAATGATCCGAATTGAATCTGATTGATTTTGATTTCATTTCATCATCGATGTGTTTGAATATTTTAATATAAATTTAAATCGATATCCAATCACACTAATTGATATTTCTTTAACAAATATTTCTCTCAATGAAGAAGAAAAATGAAATTTTAACTTTAGCAATTGAGCCTCTATTGCACCAAAAGTTGGTCCGGATTTAGGATCTCATTGACATAATTGTAAATTGATTTTTAATTTTTTTCCAATGGATTTACAAAAAAAATGATGAATATATTATTTGATACTTGACGAACCTGGAAATCTTTTTTGTTCTTTCCATTCTTCGAGTCCTTTTTGTCCTTCTTGTCCTTCTTCTTGTTCTTGTCTTTTGGCTCCTTGGGCGGCTTGGGTGGTTTCGGCGGCGGGGGTGGCGTATCCGTGCCGCGGGAGCAACAAGCGCTCTCTTGCAATAGGAAGCAGAGCACGTACAGTAAGAAGAGAATGCTCATTCCGTACATGTATGTGAAGAAACCCTCGAAATAGTATTGCGGCAACTTGTGGGTTACGACCTCGCTTATGACATACGCCACGCACGCGATTACCAAAAGTTTCGCGTAAATGAAGCTCATGATGATGAAGAGTGATGTCCTTTCATTAAACACAAAAAAACAAAACAAATAATTAATAAGCGACTAAAAGACAACACTCAAAAACTTCGACACTGAATGAATGAAAAATTCACGATTTTTTTACATTTATGGCAGTTCTAGAATGAGAATTTCGTAATAATTATATATCGACTATATTTGGACTTATAATAGAAAAATAATCCAGGCAATTATTCACGATTTTTTCAAAAAATATAAACACAACCACATATAAATTTTTGTTTACTTAAAATCGATAAATGCTTGAATAAATTTTCAACAATTAATTCTTCATTGAAATTGAAGACCCTTCGGAATATCGAGCAAAATTCCTTACCGTCTTCTACCAACATAAAAAAGTCTGTTACTCCTGGGTAAAAGTTTTGGCGGAGTCGATCTGCTTTCTCGCTCGCTTTCGACAAACGGTTCTATCTCGGTTTCCATTTTGATAAATCAAAATTCACGATAAATGTTCACAGATGAAAATCGCGGGAAATATATTTAACGATTCAACAATGTACTCGAACGTCCGTTTCGTTTGATAGAGAAATCTCTCTCATGCTCGTGGTACGTCGAGAGACGACGAAGTCGTATTTTCTCTACGAAGTGTAACTCTCGGTGAGAACTTGTCTATTCTACTATGGATATGCCACTCCTCCAGCCACCTTACTCCTACTGTAGTTCCTTATCGAATTTTTTTTTCATTTCATTCTGATTTTCCAGTTAATCAACGCCACGCACTCAGGAAAATAATTCTTCGATTGTAAATCAAATTGACGATTTTTTTAAACTACTTTGCTGATTATTTCAATGAATTATCGCTTGGAAAAATACATTTTCCTTTCGAAAGGTATGAATTATACATTTTCCTCTTTTCGTTTGGCAAGAGCGTCTCGACGGGTTTGTTTTACCGAGCGTACTACTCTCTGCATTTAGGAAAAGGCCGCCTGCGTGGAAACTGCGCGTACGTGCGTTTCGACGTTTCCGAACTCACACGCGACGAGTGTACACATTCAGCGAGCTATTTCTGTCAGCGTTCTGCAAAATATCGCCGACATTGCTGGAAAAATCGCTATCGATGTTTAATCAATATCAATAATTTTTAATCAACATTTTACCCTTCGTAAAAATTACAGGAAAGAATTGACAAATTTGTTTTAAAAATATTATTTCAGTATCAATTTTTCATAATTTTAGGGCCAAATAATTTTTTATTTTATTTTAGATATTTTAGTTAGTTTTGAAAACAAATGGATATTCACTAGATTGAAATAATTAAAATATTTATAGAATAAAAAATCGATTATTTGAATCTATTTGAATGAAAAATATGAAGCGACGTAATTTGACGTTAACGTCGATGCAGTTGACATCTTTGTCAACGAGGGTTTAACCAGTACACTGCTTAGTCACGGATATAAAATGTAAATAAGTGTGCAGGGTGTATTGACGTGAATGTGAACACGTGTACACGTGTGTATGGGCACTGAAGAGTTGACTGGCTGCTTCGAGGGGAGCGATCGTGGCTCAGACTTCATTGTTCTACATAGACCAGATAAAACATCGCCTATAAAGCGCCACCCTCGTTCATTGCATCCTCAAAGGCTTCTCCAACCTCTGCACCAGAAAATTATTTATTTTCTCCTTATTACATCGTTATATAAACAAGTCTTCATTTGTTGATGATAAATTTTCGTCTTGCGAGCATTTCGAAATCTTTTCAAATTTTAAAATCTATCTTCTGACGTTTCAAAATATCTTTTGAAACTCCGAAATGTGTTTTCAAACGTCACCTGCCCTATAAGGAACAAAATGAGGAATGGAACGAAGAAAGACAGGAAGATACGGCAATCCAATTTAATATGCGAGGTTAATGGGACACTTTAATTGCAGTCACGTGAAAGACACTTTTCTAGAGGAATGGAAGCTATATATGGGGTGTTCTATGCGGAGTAAAAAGCGAATTCTTGTTTCTCGAAAAATTCAAATAAAAATTTTCTTTTTGACGTATTTTATCGAAAAATTTATCAACGTATTGAAAAATAAAAGCTCTACATATATGGAGTTTTCTATGCAGAATAAAAACCAAATTTTAGTTTTTCGAAAGATTTCAATAAAAATGTATCTTTCGCAATAGCAGAATAGAGCAAAAAATTTTTTACGATTCCAAATTAAGGAAAATTATAAAAAAATTGAAAAATGCGTGACAAACATTGAAGCGTGCTCTGCAAAAATATTTATTTTCCATCGCTTTTTAAATAATCTTTTTATGACGTATATTATCGAATTCGAACCGAGAAACTCACCGCAAACCTCAGAACGGCTTCCAGGCAAATGAAGCAATAGCTCTCGAGGATATTGCCACGATTATCTCGCAATTCTCATGTAATTAAATGTGTATTGATTTATTACCGTGCGCCGAGAGGGAGAGAAGCGAAGGAGATACTGGGAACGAGTGAAATTTGAGACAGCGTGCAAACACGGTGAAAATTCTTGCAGAAAAGTGCGAAGCGATGTCTTATAATTTATATTTAATCAATGTTAATAAAATTAAAATATTTTGCTCAATCAATCGTAAAATTCCCTCAGAGAGTGTGAAAAGGGACCATTGATAATTATATTCGAATTACCAAAATTTATTTCTAAGAGCAACATTTTCGTGCCGTTCCTTTTCGCGTGCCAAACGCACATCACTTTTTTGTTTTTCTCTTTTTTTCCATGCCCGTCTCCCTGTCTGGCAGTTTGGCAGAGACCCCAGAGTCGTTACTTTTTCCCATTGCTCAAAGCTCGCCAGACTGTTTCAACTTTCCCAGGAGGGTTGAAAAATTGCGCGGACTTGGCATTAAACTCACCCTCCGTCACTTTCTTCTTTTCTTCATCGCTGCTGGGCCTTTTTTATCCTTATCTGTAACCCGATTACATTTCCTACAAAATCCTACGGGAATGTTGATACATTTTTTTTGCCGCGGTAATATTTTTTTTTCTCCTCATAAAAAGATTTTTCGCTCCCATATCCCGAATTCGGAATTTCGCACGTTCCAGGAGTCGGGCTGGTATCGACCGTAGCGAAACAAAAAAAGGCAAAACTGAGGGGGGTTGGAAAAAGGAATTCAAAGCTCTTTCATCGCCTGGCGTCGAGACGAGCGCCACTCCCTGCGATTCAGAGTTTTTTTTACAAAGAGCCGCAAATATATATTTTTGGTTATTTCTTTCTCCTTTCCTTTCGCATATGCGTATACAAAAAACGAGCCTTCGAGGTCTCGCGGACATTTTGATTCCGTCATTTTTTTCGCTTATCCCGAGCTTACTTTTTCGCAGGCGTGGACCTGACGTTCTTCAGCTCCATCTCTTTGTTCGCCGCGTTGTTCTTCTCCGCGTTGTCCTGGGCATTGGGCGGAGCGCCAACGATCTGAGGATTCAGAGGCCTCGTGACCGGAAGCGTAGCCGTGTTGTCGTTCGCCGCGGCCGCCTCGACCTCCACTGTCGCCACTTTGCAATCACCGCCGCCCACCATCTTTATTTTTTTTTTATTTCGTCTCTTATTCACCAAAAACTAAACCCTCCGGAAAATCCGTTTCACACACTTCCGGTTCTCTCACTCTGAACTCTTATCTATCGACAATCTCGCGAAATTCTGCAACGAGAGCGCATTTTTAATTACAATCCGACCGTTTATAATCGCGATATTGTTATATCTTATTCACATCAACCGATATCGGCGCGCAAGACTAATTAGACGCGAATGAAATTTCTTGGGGTGGGTTGAATTGTGATGAGAAAAATAATTCGGGTCACCGTCGCCTATCGGAGGGCGTTGCTGATCCTCTTCCCTCCTCTCGCCTCTTCCATTTTTTCGCGTATACAATAGCAACAGAGATTCATGAATATTTCATCAATCCGGTCGGAGCTTAACGAGTTAGGAAGACAATTTTTAAGAGGATGGAACTCGGTCGAACCGCCATTATCGAATGAAACGAAACTACTGTCGCTGAGCGGCTTTTTTACTTTTTCACGGCGCCACGAACGAGCTCGTCTCATCTTCCCTGCACGATATATTGTTTCCTTGACGTGATTCGCGCCTTAATAAGAACTCTCATCGAGACGAAAAAACGTTCTGTCCTCATCCTTTATTAGGGATAATGAAAAGTTAATTCATCGCGTTCCCGACTCGTGAAATTCGTTGCGTATATTTTAATCGCGTAAAAATGGCGCACTTTCACACCAGCTCCCGTCTTTTCGTCATATTCTCACGATTTTTTCGATGAAACGAGTATTGTTAGTGCCTCCGATCTCAAGACGAGAAAGACATCTCGCGTTTCTCCCGCTCTCTGTCCTCCTCACTCTACATCGAAAGTAGGTCGAACTCGAGAAGAAGAAAGCTAGCTCATCTTCGGTTCGTCCCCTCGCGGTATCAATTCTATATCTATATACACGCTTTTTAAAATAGATATAAAAGACGTTGAACTGTCAACAAGCCGTAGACGACTCTCCTCACTCCGATGTTCACTTGTATTTATTCTTCAATCCGATATAGATGAAAAAAACTGTTGCTTCTGAACGGATGACCCGACATTTTTTGAGATATTAAATATCCTTTGAGACACCGGACCATGGAGATTACGAAGAAGAAAGATAAATAAATTTTCAAAATTTTTTAAAATAATTTTGACATTTTTTAAAATCTTCATCATATTAAACTCTGTATACGAAACGCATGAAAAGTAAAAAGCTGCAACGTTTTTTTTTCTATTTCTTTCATATTCTTCTATACGTTGAAATAGTTTTATTTTTTTCGTATTTTTCTACATTTTTTGTCAGCAACCGTGAGGCATCCGCCTCGTCATTACCACGACTCTTTTTATCTCTTATTTTACTCTCAAATGGAAATCAACCTCTAGAGGCCTCTCTTTGTTTACACACACACACACATATACACACGAGTTTCTACCCCTTCTCCATCCTCCCCCGCCCTCGGCTGCACTCTACCACTGTGCCAGATTTATCACGAGGATGAAAAAAAGTTGGACGAGGAAAGTGCAAAAAACTCTCCGCCTCTCGAGAGTGTCGTTAGCTAAAAAAGAAATATGTCTCTCCTACCTTCGAAATCAACAAGAAAAAAAAGATGAAAGAAACAATTTCTCAGCGATTCGAATATATATCAGGATTGCCTCAAAGAGCAAAAATCCTTTCCCTTTGAATTTATTTCCCCAATTCCGGGATTTTTTTCACAGCTCCGGCGCGGGGTTGAAAGTTGAAGCTTCTCGCGAAGACTGCATCAGGGAAGAATGTGCACGCGAAGGGTCTGCGCGACACTGAATGCATGAAGCACTCACACACACACACACACACACACACACATACAGACACAAGTACACACGCTTAAGGAAACGTACGGAGGTGACTCGGATAACGAAGAAGCCGCAGAGAGGGTTCGATCATCCCCCATGTGTGTACGAGAAGAGTGAAGCGAGGAGAAAAAAAAAGATGGAGGAAAAAGAAGAAACACTCGATGATAGTGGGAGTCTGGTTTTTTTTTATCAACAGTTTCTATACTTTCATTCCCTCTCAGCATTTACTACCTCAGCATTTCGAATTTTCTGCCACCCCCACCCCCCTCCTCCTCCTCCTCCTCGCGCCTCTCGTAGCCGTTCACGTATTTATCCGTACGCACGTATTCCTCTGAATATTTGATATTTTATATATTATTTAGACTCCATGAATCTCATGTACTCTTCGTACAACTCATCCGTGACGGATATTAAAACGTGTGGGCGTGTGTGCGTGGATGCTGCGGAGAAAAGAGACAAAACGAGAGAGCGAGATGAGTATTTTGTTCGATTTTGTTTTTTCTTTTCCTCGCCGCGATGGGTTTTACGATCTCTCGATTTTCTCAACGCAGTTCCGTCACCTTTTTATTTAGAGTTATTACTTTTCGTTCGCTATGGTATTATATATTTGTTAATTCGTATTATATGGTGAACACGCCGAAATGTGTAGGGGTCGAATCACGATCGCTGCCCCCAGCATCCCGGAGACTGAGGCTGGGCCGGGAGGTACCTCTTCCCGGGCAACGGTTAGCTTCTTGCGCCAGCGCACAAAACTACCCCTCTCTTTACCTCTATACATGTATATATGTTACTTTATATCTCTCTCTTTACCTCAAAACCGCCCTCTCGCGCCCTCAGTCCCTCTCTAATTCTCTCCCTCTATCCTCTCCACCCTCCTCGCTCTCCTTCACACGATCCGAGTCTCTTTGTCTGTACATCCTTACGATCTACAGATACATTCATAATTTACGGTTAAACGGGATGTTACGTTAAAAAATAACGTTACGATTCAACAAATCTCGGAGAGGTCTCAATTGACTGAATAATTTATCGTATTTTTTCGATCTCTTTGTTGGAAAATTAAATTGGTGAGAATTCGATAACCATTTTACGGGAAGTAAATTCAATTTGAAGGAAAATGAGTGTGTTAAATTGGTTTGTTTTTCACGTCAGCTGAAGCAAAGTGAGTGTTTTTTTAAAATATTTCTCTATTGAAGCGAGACGAATCCAACCCAGGCGTACATTTTCCGGGTTTCGCCGTGTTACACGAAAGTCGATCCCGCCATTCGCGGTCCATCCGCGCCCGCGTATTTCCTCGCCCGGATTTCCCTCTTCCCCGCGTCTCACGCTCACGGTTTGTTCTCTCTCCTGCCAATGTTTTCGATCAATGCGTCCGACGATCGGGTAAACAATGATGCGACCCGATATATCGCGGAGGAAAAGGATCGACAGGCACGGAGCGAGGTCGAGTCGAGATCGATCGGATTTTTCTCATTCTTCGTCTCAATCCCGAAGAATGTCAACGCTTCTCGTCATGACATCAGCTCGGCTCCGTCTCTTCCGTGAGGAGAATCTTCCGAAGGTGGCGCAGGTGAGGGAGCAGCAGGAGGCGAGGTAAAGAGGAATGAGGACTGGAAGGGAGCAAACTGCTCCGTGCGCTGCTGCGACCCACTGACCCGCTCGATAACGCTTTTCCCACTACCAGTCCAGGTTCACTGACCTTTCCCTCGAAATTCCAATCCTATATCAACGCCTTATCACCGAGCTTGCATCCAAATTGTCTTACTCCCACTTCCTTCATATTTTACTTCCTTTATCTCACTCCTGCCAGGTTTTAAGAACTAATTTCTCTCTGAGAATTCATTTTACTAAAGTTCTTCGGCTTTAACGATTAAACGAGATGAACCGCTTTTATTGATTGAATTAATTTTGCGGGGATATTATTTTCATAAAAGCTGTTTTTCGTCATTTTAATGAAAGATTTGTGGAAATTTAGATCAGAGACGATGGCAGGGTATTATAAATTACAATTGAATTCTAATAAAAATTTTTTTAAATAAATGAATTTATATACTTTTTGTAATTTTGCTAACAGAGAATAAAATATTGTAAATCCAAAATATGTTTATAAATAAATTAGTACATTTTGAAAATGTTATATCGGATTAAAATTATTCTGTACATACAAATTTCGTGGTATTCAAGAGATAGATTGAGAGTGTTGAGCCTGAATCCGCGGAAATTTAGAATGGAAACGAGGGTAAGGTATTATGAATTACAGTTAAATTCTAATAGAGGTTTCATTGAGAAAAACCGATACATTTCTCTACAGAAACTCTCATCCACACCCAGTTTCGCGGATTTCTCTTGATTTTCCTGCCTCTTATTCTCCTCCTCGGTACTCTGGTACTCTGACTTCCGTAAGCTGGAAAGTGGGTCAGAGCCCTTGGATTATCCTCGGACGAAGCTTTTCAGCATTCTGACAAAAAATCGTTCCCTTATTGTCAGGGAAAAAGAAAAAAAACGTTTGCTAATCCACCATCGATTCTTCCTCTCGTTGCATTCAGGGATGAGAAAAATTCTTTCACCCGGGAGTTTTGAATTACAAATTTCGTGTTTGCGCAATCAGACGGAACCGGATCGAATTCGCATATTAATTTTCGTGACAAGACTTCACACTCGAGAGTTATCGATATCGAATTAATTGGAAATCATTCAAAAGGATTATTTTACTTTAATAATGTTCTGCTTACTTTTCAATACACCTTTCTGATTGATCAAACTGAAACGATATCTTCAATTTTCTCATGAATTTATTTTTATCACAGTTTTATTCATATAATGATTCATTTAATTCGTATTTATTACAAATCTTTTAATTATAATGGAATCTACGATTTTAAAGTAATTTTCTTTGTCATAATATTTCTATCAATCAATTCAAATAGTTCATGAATTTTTTTATCGATTCTCTGTACATACACTGGAAACTCTCATAACTTAAACTCTCATAACTTAATCGCCTCTCATTTCTTAATCCTGGAACCTCTCATATCTTAATATTTCCCCTTCGA